>CM074722.1:512107994-512112994 GCA_037306005.1 Rhinophrynus dorsalis | reverse complement strand
AGATATAATATAGATCAATAGATATGAAATAGATAGATAGATATGATATGAAATAGATAGATAGATAGATAGATAGATAGATAGATAGATAGATATGAGATAGATAGATAGATAGATAGATAGATAGATAGATAGGAGATAGACAGACAGACAGACAGATAGATAGCTAGATAGATAGATAGATAGAAGATACAGATTTCCCTGCTAACTCTGACGGGTCGTGGTTCCTGGTACCTCCATCTGATGCCCCTTCCTGCACACTCTGCCTGTTACTTCTGCCTGGTACCTCCATCTGATGCCCCTTCCTGCACACTCTGCCTGTTACTTCTGCCTGGTACCTCCATCTGATGCCCCTTCCTGCACACTCTGCCTGTTACTTCTGCCTGGTACCTCCATCTGATGCCCCTTCCTGCACACTCTGCCTGGTACTTCTGCCTGGTACCTCCATCTGATGCCCCTTCCTGCACACTCTGCCTGTTACTTCTGCCTGGTACCTCCATCTGATGCCCTTCCTGCACACTCTGCCTGGTACTTCTGCCTGGTACCTCCATCTGATGCCCCATCCTGCACACTCTGCCTGGTACTTCTGCCTGGTACCTCCATCTGATGCCCCTTGCTGGACACTCTGCCTGTTACCTCTGCCTGGTACCTCCATCTGATGCCCTTTCCTGGAGACTCTGCCTGGTACCAACTAACTGCCAACACTATTTGTTCTTTGCAGCCTCAGCCTGGTGCCCAGTACCTGATACCTCTCCCAAGTGACTGCCTTGTGCCCAGTACCTGATACCTCTCCCAAGTGACTGCCTTGTGCCCAGTACCTGATACCTCTCCCAAGTGACTGCCTTGTGCCCAGTACCTGGTACCTCTCCCAAGTGACTGCCTTGTGCCCAGTACCTGGTACCTCTCCCAAATAACTGCCTGGTTCCCAGTACCTCATGACTATACTTGCCCTTTTATGCCCTTGGCAGGTGACTCTGTTTGTCCTTGCCTGGTTCCCAGTGCTAGGTTACTCTCCCTGCCCTTTGGTGCCCTTGCCTGGTGCCAGGTGACCTTTATTGCCCTTTGGTGCCCTTGCCTGGTGCCAGGTGACCTTTATTGCCCTTTGGTGCCCCTCCTGTAAGACCTGAAGGTGGTCTGAAAGCCCAGACACCTCATCTCTTCCCAGTGTACTGTGCACCCTGTCTGACCACTCTTCCCCACTTCTCTCCTTCCTCACTTCTCTCCTTCCCCACTTCTCTCTTTCCTCACTTCTCTCCTTCCTCACTCTCACTTCTCTCCTTCCTCACTCTCTCCTTCCTCACTCTCACTCTCCTTCCTCATCCTCACTTTCTCCTTCCTCACCCCCACTTATCTCCTTCCTCACACCCACATATCTCTTTCTTCACTTCTCTCCTTCCTCACTTCTCTCCTTCCTCACTTCTCTCCTTCCTCACCCCCACTTCTCTCCTTCCTCACTTCTCTCCTTCCTCACCCCACTTCTCTCCTTCCTCACTTCTCTCCTTCCTCACCCCCACTTCTCTCCTTCCTCACTTCTCTCCTTCCTCATTTCTCTCCTTCCTCACACCCACTTCTCTCTTTCCTCACTTCTCTCCTTCTCACCCCCACTTCTCTCCCTTCCTCACTTCTCTCCTTCCTCACCCCACTTCTCTCCTTCCTCATTTCTCTCCTTCCTCACCCTCACTTCTCTCCTTCCTCACACCCACTTCTCTCCTTCCTCACCCTCACTTCTCTCCTTCCTCACCCCCACTTCTCTCCTTCCTCACCCCCACTTGTCTCTTGTCTCACCCTCACTTCTCTCCTCCCCCCAGCACACACTTCTCTCCCCCCCCCCACCACACTTCTCTCCTTCCTCCCCTCTCGTCTCCTCTTTCTCTTCTGTCAGATCCCCCTCCCTCATTGTACTGAAGCTGTGATGGAAGCAGCACGCTGGGGCAGTTACTGAGCTGGTATGGAGCTCCCCTCAGCCTAGCGCCCTGCCAGCTTTCCCTATGGGAGTGCTAGTCCAAGGAAGGTACTTGTGTCCTGCTGACCCTGACATTCCCTGGAGGAGAACGGTCTCATTCCAGAGCCCACCGAGCCTCTCCCCGCTCCATCATGTCCTTGGCTTTCTGTGGAAATGACAATGAGTCTCACGCTTACAATGTGGATAATGGAGTCCTTAATAATGGCTGTTTTGTGGACGCTCTGAATGTGGTTCCTCACGTCTTCCTGCTGTTCATCACCTTCCCCATCCTGTTCATAGGTAAGTCCAGGCAGGAGGGTGTCCTGCTTCTCCTCTGCACTGCCCGGTACTCTGTATCTTATGTGTACTGCAGGCTCTGTCTCTGTGTGTGGGGACAGAGATGTGATCCTGGTTGTCACAGATAGTAAGAACATGTAAGAATGTATAAACAATATACACTCAGTATACTGACTATATACACATTACATAACGCATATACAGACAATATACTGATTATATACACACGATATACTGACACTCATTATACTGACTATATACACATTATATAATGCATATACAGACAATATACTGATTATATACACACAATATACTGATTATATACACATGATATACTGACACTCATTATACTGACTATATACGAATGATATAATGCATATACAGACAATATACTGATTATATACACACATGATATACTGACTCTCATTATACTGACTATATACACATGATATACTGACACTCATTATACTGACTATATACACATTATATAATACATATACAGACAATATACTGATTATATACACACATGATATACTGACACTCATTATACTGACTATATACACATGATATTCTGACTCTCATTATACTGACTATATACACATTATATAATACATATACAGACAATATACTGATTATATACACACATGATATACTGACACTCATTATACTGACTTTATATGCATGATATACTGACACTCATTATACTGACTATATACACATTATATAACACATATACAGACAATATACTGATTATATACACACATGATATACTGACTCTCATTATACTGACTATATACACATGATATACTGACACTCATTATACTGACTATATACACATTATATAACACATATACAGACAATATACTGATTATATACACACATGATATACTGACACTCAGTATACTGTCTATATACACATGATATAATGCATATACAGACAATATACTGATTATATACACACATGATATACTGACACTCATTATACTGACTATATACACATTATATAATACATATACAGACAATATACTGATTATATACACACATGATATACTGACACTCATTATACTGACTATATACGAATGATATAATGCATATACAGACAATATACTGATTATATACACACATGATATACTGACACTCATTATACTGACTATATACACATGATATAATGCATAATACAGACAATATACTGATTATATACACACATGATATTCTGACTCTCATTATACTGACTATATACAAATGATATAATGCATATACAGACAATATACTGATTATATACACACATGATATACTGACTCTCATTATACTGACTATATACACATGATATACTGACACTCAGTATACTGACTATATACACACGATATAACGCATATACAGACAATATACTGATTATATACACACAGGATATACTGACACTCATTATACTGACTATATACACATGATATAACGCATATACAGACAATATACTGATTATATACACACAGGATATACTGACACTCAGTATACTGACTATATACACATGATATACTGAATATAATCACACAATATACTAATAAAAATATACAAACTGAATCTACACACAGTATACTGAATATATAAACAATATGCTCACTGAATGTACACACACAATATACTTAGTATAAATACACACAATATATTCACTGAATATTTACACAGAGAATACTGAATATATACATAATATATGCACTGAATATATATAGAGAATAATAACATGTGAAGTTTGTGTATATGTCTCTCTATCTCTCTAATGGAGACGTTATCAAGACTTTGACTAATAAATAAGTGATTAAAAACTTATCTGCGCTTACAAATCCCCCTTCAGTCGGTTAGATACATCTACATGCTGTGGATCACCAGCACAGTACCTAGAAGGATTTCGTTTGCTGTGAGTGCCGCTGACATCCTTTGCATAGATATGTATAGTATACACAAAATATAGACTACATATAAACAAGACTATTATATATAAATGTGTATACATACACACACAAATTATGTATTGAGTATGTACACAAAATAAGAACAAAGCCACATATCACATGCACAGACAATGCACCCATTGGATAATTTACTAGGAGTAAACACATATTACTATAGATCTGTACATAGTCTGTTACTAGTCTTGTGTTTTTAATATAGATCTGTACACAGTCTGTGACTTCGTACTATAGATCTGTACACAGTCTGTGACTTCGTACTATAGATCTGTATATAGTCTGTGACTTCGTACTATAGATCTGTATATAGTCTGTGACTTCGTACTATAGATCTGTACACAGTCTGTGACTTCGTTCTATAGATCTGTACATAGTGACTCTTACTATAGATCTGTACACAGTCTGTAACTTTGTACTATAGATCTGTAGACAGTCTGTGACCTCGTACTATAGATCTGTACACAGTCTGTGACTTCGTACTATAGATCTGTATATAGTCTGTGACTTCGTACTATACATCTGTACACAGTCTGTGACTTCGTACTATAGATCTGTATATAGTCTGTGACTGTCTTACTATAGATCTGTAAACAGTCTGTGACTTCGTTCTATAGATCTGTACATAGTGACTCTTACTATAGATCTGTACACAGTCTGTAACTTTGTACTATAGATCTGTATATAGTCTGTAACTTTGTACTATAGATCTGTACACAGTCTGTGACTTCGTACTATAGATCTGTACACAGTCTGTGACTTCGTACTATAGATCTGTACACAGTCTGTGACTTCGTACTATA
>CM074722.1:511958403-512107794 GCA_037306005.1 Rhinophrynus dorsalis | reverse complement strand
TGTATTTTATGGAAACATTTCACCCTCGTACTGACACAGAGTGTATGGAGGGTTACAATTATCTGTGGGAGGTGACACAGAGTGTATGGAGGGTTACAATTATCTGTGGGAGGTGACACAGAGTGTATGGAGGGTTACAGTTATCTGTGGAAGGTGACACAGAGTGTATGGAGGGTTACAATTATCTGTGGGAGGTGACACAGAGTGTATGGAGGGTTACAATTATCTGTGGGAGGTGACACAGAGTGTATGGAGGGTTACAGTTATCTGTGGAAGGTGACACAGAGTGTATGGAGGGTTACAATTATCTGTGGGAGGTGACACAGAGTGTATGGAGGGTTACAATTATCTGTGGGAGGTGACACAGAGTGTATGGAGGGTTACAGTTATCTGTGGGAGGTGACACAGTGTGTATGGAGGGTTACAGTTATCTGTGGGAGGTGACAGAATGTATGGAGGTTACAGTTATCTGTGGGAGGTGACACAGTGTATGGAGGGTTACAGTTATCTGTGGGAGGTGACACAGTGTGTATGGAGGGTTACAGTTATCTGTGGGAGGTGACACAGTGTGTATGGAGGGTTACAGTTATCTGTGGGAGGTGAAACAGAGTGTATGGAGGGTTACAATTATCTGTGGGAGGTGACACATTGTGTTTGTGGGGTCATGATCCTGAGTGAGAGTGTGAGTGGGCCAAGAGATGTTATTGATATCCCCTACTTCAGGAGCGAGTGACAGCTATATTTTTTTTTGTCAGTTGGATAGTGGTGGGAGGGCTGGAGGGGGCGGGCCAACTCCCTGTATGATAAACATGCCCCCATTGAATCACCCAGTGAGAGCAGTAACGTCCCCATTGAGTCACCCATTGGGAGTTGTGTCTCCTAATGAGACATAAATTATGTAATGAGGCATTCTGTGCAATGTGTGTTTGTTTTCTGAGGAGACATAAATTATGTTCTGTGTGTGAGGTACCATAAATTATGCAATGAGGCTTATTCTTTTATATATATATATATATATATATATATATATATATATATATATATATAGATAAAATCTATATTTGTGTGTATGTTATGTATATTTATGTACTCTGTTTGTGGACTAAAGCTACAATGGCACTGGCCCCCAGCACATGCTTCCGTGTAGATGTCCATTCTGCCACAGGACTGGCCATCTATGATATTAGTTGGGTGTGAATGACCAGACAACTATTTTTAATTCAGGACACCTGTTACCTTTTCATGCTGAAGCACTGAACAGGAATCCGTGTAACTCTTCAGTGTGTGCTAGCATCCCGTGTAAAATGGCGATCTGGCCTAGTAAACATTATATGTGCTATGTTTCAGCTGGGGGAAGCATTTTTCCTATGCACCTCACTTCCTGGTCAGCAGACTGCACAGTACTGTGAGACACTTCAGGGAGTAAAGAGTGCACAGGAAAATGGCTTCCCCCAGCATGCTAATAAGCAGCACTTATATAAATGATATTCTATTCTGGTTTTTTGCACTTGCCTCTTTAGCTGTTGGGAATGATGGGAGTCGTAGTGTGTGAAACGTTGCCTGCCTGAGATGTGTGAAAGCTACGTCATCTTTCTTATACAATCAACTGATGTTCCTATAATAGTTACCCATGGGTTGGTTGCAGTGTGAGACCATATAAGTGGCAGCTCTCTAGAATCACAGGGGTCAAATAATGTGGGGAAGTTGGGGGTAATTACTGTTCCTTCTCATTATTTAATACACGATTTAATAGTCTGTTGGTTCTTTTCCAGGTTCTCCAAGTCCCGTCACTTGCACCTCTACATGCCGGCAGTCATGGCATTTCTAGCGGGCATCACCTCCATAGTCTACTACCACAACATTGAGACGTCAAACTTTCCAAAGTTATTAATAGGTATGTTCCAGAGCATTCCTGATCCCTCTTATCTCCTCAGGGTGTGAACCAGATTGTATTAATAGGTACAGTCAAGTGTCAGGCTGTTCCTGGACCTGGGCCCTCTTATCTGCCCTGGGTGTGAACCAGATTGTGACAGGACCAAATATTCTACTTCTATTACAGCTGCATAGATGCGAGCGAATCTGACTTCTGTCCTCTTGTACAGATCTGGGGTCTGTGATCGATCTGGGGATGGATGAGATAGAAAACAAAAGGAATGATGCAATTTCACCAAAGCTTTTATTAATTATTTAAAGTATTAAACTGGAGCATTAATTTAGTGTCTAAAAGAGATGATTGATGACGATTATATTGTATTTAGTATGGCTGACTGGGGGTATTGCTATACAGGACAAAGCAGATTATTTAAAGGAGACCTATAAAATAGTAGATGTATCCTTTTATAAAAAAAATAGATTATCGTCCCATATGTGAGATGAATAAGAAATTAAAGAATAATTTGGAGAAAGCATATAAAAAAGGAATAATTAATAAGATGGAAGGAATGTTTTGTATATTGAACATCCAGTTATACCTATAATATATAATCTCCCCAAAATACATAAAGACCAAAAAAAAAACCCCCCGGGGAGACCTATTGTAGTGGGGATTGGATCATTAACTTCTAATTTGTCTCAATATGTAGCTTTTTTTCTATAACAGAAAGTGGTGAATTTAAGGTTTTTTATTTGAGATTCGACAGATGTTTTAACTAAACCTGAAGGAATCCATTGGAGTGAGTCTTATTTTTGGGTGACTTGTGATGTCGCTGCACTATATTCCAATATTCAACATGATTTGGGGCTTGTAGCAGTGGAATATTTTTTGAAGGACACTAGCATGTGAAGAACACAAATTGATTTTATATTGGAATGTATTGAGTTAATGTTGCTTAATAATTATCTATCAAGACCATTTTTACTTACAAGTATGTGGGACGGCCATGGGGACAAAGTTCACACCCAGTTATGCTACCCTTTTTATGGGACATTGAGAGGACTCTCAGATTTGGAATTCATACCAGTGGGGCGCGAAGCTTATTGTCTATGGCCGCTAGAATTTTTTTAAATTTATTAATAATCACATTGCTATTAATTTTACTTACAAATATAGTAGATCAGAGATTTAATTTTTAGATTTACATCTTTTTATTGAAGAGAATAATATGGTGCAAAGTAGACTTTTTTTATAAAAGTGTAGATATAAAGTCTTATTTAGACCCTGCTAGTGAACATTTAGAGAAATATGTGAATAATATACCGTATGGACAGTTTTTGAGATTATGTAGAACTTGTAGTAAAAGTGATTTTGAAGACCAAGCTTTAGATACGAAGGCTCTATTTTTGGAAAAGGGTAACAAAGAAACACTAGTTAATGATGCTTATAATAGAGCTTGTGAGCAAGATGGAAAACTCCTCAATAATTTAAATGCTAAGAGACTACCAGTTAAGATTATTCTGAGCCAACCAGAGTCCGTGTGGGATACCTAGTACTAGCGCTGGAACGAGGCTAGAGATGCATAGATCCAACAGTGTGAGTGTCGTCGTTTTTTGATTGACGTGATCAGGAGGAGATGGTTTGGAGAGAAGCGTGTGGAACACCTAAAAGAGTGCAGAAGGAGAAGGATCTCGTAACTACTTTGGATGCAGTTCGATTGTTTTGTTGGATACCTATCTTATTCTGCTTCTTGTGAGTAGATCCCCTGAAGGGGTATTTTGGTTGTTTTTATTAGATTCTGGAATAAAGTTATTACTAAACTTGGGCTTTGCTTTCCTGTGTTTCCCCTTTTTTTTCTGTAATTTTATACTCTATGCAAGCGGGCACAGCTTGCCCACAGGATTGGAGCATTGAGTCCTTCACATGAGCTATATTTAAAGACTTTTTATAAGAACTTTCTTGAACTGATAGTATTGATTATAGTCTAGCTGAGCATCGTATAGATCTTTTTTTGTGAATTTAATATATCTGACACTGTGTCCATTTTGGCAAGTGTTCTCCCACTGGTGTCTGTCTTTTTGTTGTTAACACTGGATCTGTGGGAATTAAACCTCTTATGTAATGGCTGTCCAGTTTCACCCACATAAAGAGCTGTTGGGCATTTTACACACATGATGAGGTATATTACAATGGATGATTGGCAGGTGAAGGTACAATTGATCTTATGGTGTAACTGGGTGTTCGGTATGGGTATCTTGTGGTTTAAATGTGTGCACAGGTTTCACACCTCTTTTGTAGGCAGGGTAATGTGCCATTTTTTGTATTTTTATTCAGGACACTCCTTGCCATCAGTTGTTTCAAATTGGGAGGCTGTCTAAAGGAGAGTAAGGGAGACTATAGGAATATGTTCTGTCATTCATCCTTATGTAACGTTGTTTGAAATTGATATTTTGTGTAGAACTTCAACCTGGGGGTGGTAAGTGACAACAATTGGCACACGGTTTCCCTTATGTTGTTCTTTGTAGCTCAACAGATTTTGTTCTTGGTATGTGAGTAGCTTTCTGTTTGAGTGTCCATAATCTTTGCAATGTAACCCTGTCTTATAAAGTCTCCTCTGAGTTTCTGGAGGTGCTTGTCGCGGTCCATCAGGTCAGAACAGATCCGATTGTATCTGATGGCCTGACTGTATATGATGGAGTTGTTTGGGTGGAAACTATGGCTTTTCAGGTAGGTTGGCCTGTTTGTTGCTTTGCAGTACAGGGATGTGTGGATGGAGTTTTTCTTAATACTGATAGTTGTATCTAGGAAGTTAATGCTTGTGTGTGTGTGTGACTGAGTGTTAGGTTGATACTGGGGTGGAATGCATTGTAGTTTTTGTGTATTTTGAGAAGTTCCTCTTCACTGGCAGTACAGCTGATAAGCATATAATCTATGTAGCAGAGAGAGACCAGGGGTTCTATCTGGCAGGTGAACAGGAAGTCCTCTTCTAATTTTGCTATAAACAGGTTGGTAAATTGTACCAATTGCAGGTTTATGAAGGTTGAGGTCCTGTCCGAACTTGAACTAATTGTGGGTGAGTATAAACTGTATGAGTTTTGTTACCGGTTCCATTGGTGTATTATCTTGCTCCAGATATCCTTGGCATGCTGCTATGCCATCCGTGTGTGGAATGTTGATGTAAAGGGATTCTACATCCATATTGGCCAGGATGGTGCTCTCTGGAATGGGGCCCAAATCAGCTAGTTTGTATAAGATCCACGGTGTCCTGAAGGAAGCTGGGTCTTCATTTTACCAGGGGTTACAGGGTATTTTCTACCCAGCCAGAGTTATTTTCTGCGAGTGTGTCAGTTCCTGAAATTATGGGCCTTCCTGGGTTTCTTTCTTTGGAAGAATGTAGAAGGAGCCCACCTTTGTATCACTCCCTGTGGAATATCATGGGAACGGGCCACTAGTACACAAGATTTCTCCATATGATGATTTGTATCATCACTCTGCTATGTATGGAATC
The DNA here is from genome assembly GCA_037306005.1 of Rhinophrynus dorsalis. Taxonomy (NCBI): domain Eukaryota; kingdom Metazoa; phylum Chordata; class Amphibia; order Anura; family Rhinophrynidae; genus Rhinophrynus; species Rhinophrynus dorsalis. The sequence continues at coordinate 512,102,413 of CM074722.1, read as the reverse complement.
TGGAGAGATATTGACAGATAGTGCATATATGTTGGACACTCTCTGGAATAACCACGAGAATGGGCCACTAATGCACATGATTATTTCTACTAATGATGTCTAAAAAAAACTTTTTTGCATTTAGAAGAGCTTAAAATGCTGCTCTAAATGCAAAAAAACATATCTCTCAAACCGCTATGGTTTAAGAGATACGGGCGTTTGAAGTTTGATTTCTCCTACTGACAGCTGTAAAGCTGTCAGCAGGAGATTCGTGTAGGTCGACACGGTGGCGCTTGAGGAGTGCCGGGATCTCGTTACTTACACGGAATCCCTTCATTGGAATAGTCTAAAACGTGTGCCTAGTCTTCAGGTAGGGACTCGCACTTCTACCCACTGGAACAGGTCACCGCTGAGCAGGTATCGTCCCCTATGCCTTGTCCTGGGGAACAGGTTCAGGTCCCTCTGCAACGATGGCGTCTCTTCCTGGCAGGAACTCACCCCTCTGCCCAGTTAACGACATCACCTTATGGCTACAGGGGTCTGGTGTCATATACCCCCCCCCCCCATCATCATAACAGAGCCTAAACACCTAAGTTTATTTAAATGGATTACAAGGCCTTTCACAGCCTTCATTTAACTTGTGGTGACATGAATATAACAAAATATCATAATACACAGTAGACAAGTCATACAACAAACATAACATAGTATAACAATTTTAGGATGTAAGATGGGGGAGTATAATTAAACATTGAAGAGAAACTGACGGTCCCAGAATGCAACAGTGCCATATTTGCATACTCACAGCAATGCTGCAATGTAGGTCACCAACCAACAGATGGCAGTGCATAGTACAATGCTGCAATGCAAGGTTCAACCAATAGATGTCAGGGCATAGCACAATGCTGCAATACAAGATTCAACCAATAGATGGCAGGGCATAGCACAATGCTGCAATGCAAGTTTCAATCCAATAGATGGCGAGGTTGAGTTCAAAGGACTTGAGATAGGAAAAGTCCATAACAGATGTATTGCTGGAATGTCCATGTACTCCCACAGTCCTCATATATCACAGGGACATGAAAGTTGAACCTCCTGTTCCGTCACACTCCTCCCCCCCTTCCAAATAAGTGAGTGGTGGGGTGGTCTCCCACAGGCCCCCCGCAAACTCACTTGATTTACAGGGGGAATTAAAACACATTTGTCTCAGAGTCCTGACTAGCACCAAGTTGGGAGGCTTCTCCTGGGCCATGCTCCATGCAGGGCTGGGGCCAACCTTTCCTGGATCTGGGGCCAGCGGCTCAGGGTCCAGAGCCAGTCTATAGGGGGGATCTGTTTGTGGCAACTGGATGTTTGGGCTCTCAATGGCCTGGGTATCAAAGTGTGGGGAGAGGGGCACATCTCCCCCTTTTTGTGGGGTAAGGAGCCCCCAGGAGCAGGAGAGGATGCTGTTCCCACTCTCCTGAATTGCGGCAACACTCAGACAACTGTTAGCACCACCGGGAACTTGTTTGGCAAGGGCATCCAAAGGGCTATTGACAACACTGTGGACTCTCTTGCTCAGGATAGGGGCATCTAGAGGACCGGTGAGGAACGCACTCCCACTCACCAATCCAGGACAAACAGGCGTTGGGCTGCTGGCAAAACTGGGGCAACTCCCAACTTCCTTAGGGAGGACGGTGGTCCAACTCCCTTTGGCTGGATCAACAGTTGGCCTAGTGGAGAATGACTTCCCACCCACCAGGCTGGGATCAAAAGATTCATGGGCAACAAGGGCATCCCTGGTGAGGACCGTGGTCCCACTCACCAAGGCTGGGGTATCGGGAAAAGGGGCAACAGGCTTTGGACTGCTGATGAGGACTGTTGTCCCACTCATCACAGCTGGGGTTTCACAGGGCATGGTGAGCTCGCTCCCACTCACCAGGCCAGGGGTCACAGGGGGACTGGGGAGCTCTCTCTGTACTCTCTCTACTCTGTAAGTAGTTTGCAGCCAGACACAAGTGCAGCAGACAGACAGAAGTGTGTAGTTTCAAAAACTGCAGTACTTAAGTCAAGCTTGAGGTAAGCTCAGGCTATTACTATTACTTCACTCTTACTTCTCTCTTCTTTTCTATTGTAGACAAAAAACTTAAAAAAAAAAAATAAAAAAAAATCTTACTATCATTCTTTAATACTGCTTATGTTGTAGTACTTGGAATTGTGTTGCATTTAGTATTTAGTTTGAATTGTGTGTTTATTTACTTTGGTTAATTTGGATCATTAGTGCTTAAGTTTGTATTTGGCTTGTTTTGGTTTCTGCATAGTGTGCATAGGTGTCTATTTGGGTGTAGCTGGTAACTGGTTTCATTAGATTAGCATAAGAAAAGGCTTGGCTCGCTTCGTTAGCGTATCAACTGCAGTAGGTGTATTTATAGGAGGTTTCAACTCTGTGAGTTTACTCTGTAAGTAGTTTGCAGCCAGACACAAGTGCAGCAGACAGACAGAAGTGTGTAGTTTCAAAAACTGCAGTAGTTTGAAAACGGCAGGAGTTTGGTGAAGGCATTGGTTTTGTCAGTTTGGTGAGTAACTGCTTTAATTCTAAGATGTCTGGTTTGGTGCAGTGTAACACTTGTCTGGCTGTTGTGTTCCGCAGTACTCTCTGGAGATTGGGGTGTTGTCCAGTATGTTTGCATCTGTCCACATTGTATGGTGAAATTTCCAGGCTGCAGTCTTTGGTGTGTTATCTGCAATCAAAAGAAGTGAATCTTTCCCAGCTAGAGTGTGAAGTCAAGCAACCATGTAATCCACCACCGCAGCCCCAACGGCCCATGAAGAGAAGGGCTGTGTGGAAGACAGTTGGTTCCGGGAGGTTGAGAGTTGTGGAGCAGAAGCACAACACTGTTGGTATTTCGGAGTGTAATCCCTTTGGTGTCCTGTCTGAATTGGAAAGTGAGATTTCAGAAGATAAAAGCACAGATACTCAGGTACGGGATGTTGTGAGTCCCAAAGGAGAGAATTGTAACAAGCAGTCAGGAGCAGAAAATGGACTTAAAAAGAAGAGAAAGCATCTCCTTGTTGGTGACTCGATTGTTAGAGGTGTTGCTTTAGGGCAGAATGAGGATGGACTGAAGGAGGTGAGATGTCTTCCTGGTGCTACTGCAAGCAGGGATAAAAGACGCATCTCAAATATTGTCAAGGCTGCAACAAAGGAGACTGAAGTTGATCTGATCATTCATCTCGGTACAAACGATTTGTCCCAGAAAAGTGTTGAAGAGGTGAAAATGGAATTTCAAAGTCTCAGCCTGGAGCTGAGCAGAATGACAGACTCTATCACTTTTTCAGAGATTTTGCCAGTCCGCTCTGAAAATAGTAAGAGACTTCGTATCCTGGAGTTCAATGGTTGGCTAAGACAGTGGTGTAAAGAAGAAGGTTTTGGATTTGTCAGTCACAGTGTTAGAAGGTGGAGTTGTAAAGAAATGTTCAAGAGAGATGGTCTGCACCCGTCACACAGAGGAACTGAGGTACTTGGAGAAGAGTTCAGGTGTTTCTTGGAGAGGCATTTAAACTAGATGGAGGGGGCAGGAATTTCATTGAGAAGATTGATTTCTGTCCCCGAACAGTTTTGGTGAACCAGGGTTCTGAGTTTGTTAGTGTGATAGATATAGATGTTGGTGCACAGGAAGTTGCTGGTGCTTTACATACAGATGTTGGTGAGGTAGATGATGGTGCGGTAGATAGAGTTGTTGTTGGTGATAAATGTAATGTTCTTCGTGTAATGTGTACTAATGCTCGCAGCTTAGGCAACAAGCTCAGCGAGCTAATATCAATAGTTTGTAGAGATGACTTGGACTTGATTGTAATAACAGAGACATGGTTCAGGGACTGTAATGACTGGGAAATAGCCATTCCGGGATACACGTTGTATAGGAAAGATAGGACTGAGAGAAGAGGGGGTGGGGTAGCCATTTATGTTAAAGATAGCATAAAATCCACAGCGATCCAGAATTCATGTAAAGAGTTGGAGACTCTCTGGATCTGTCTGCAGAATAAAAAGGGATCAGTTACAAGAATAGGTGCAGTCTACAGGCCTCCGGGGCAATCTGAAGAGCAAGACAACATGCTAGTGGACGAGATTACCCAAATGGCAGTAAAGGGAGATATAGTAGTTATGGGAGACTTCAACATGCTTGATGTTGATTGGAATATCCCTTGTGCGTCCACATGTAGAAGTAGGAGCATCGTAGAAGCCCTGACGGGGATGTCCCTAAAACAGCTGGTGAAGGCGCCAACTAGAGGGGACAATATCCTAGACTTAGTATTCACAAATGGAGACCTGGTATCTGAGGTGAAGGTGGGAGAAAATCTAGGTTCCAGTGACCACCAATGTTTGTGGTTCGGAATCCAGACTGACTACGAGAAATCCCATTCTGCAACCAAAGTATTGGACTTTAGGAAGACGAAGTTTGAGGATATGGGAGAATATGTAAAGAAAGAATTAAAAGGGTGGGATAAAACACCGAGAGTGAGTACTCAGTGGAAGACACTCAAAGAAGTCCTCTTAAAGGCAACAAGATTACATGTTAGACAAATTAGCAAGAGGAAAAGAAAGAGAAATCCACTATGGTTTACTAGAGAGGTAAGAGCTATAGTGAAAGATAAAAAGTCTGCCTATAAGAGATATAAAGAGACTGGAAGTGAAGCGGACAGAGAAGGGTATAAAACTATACAGAAGAAGACTAAACAGATGATAAATGCTGCTAAAGCCTCAAAAGAGGAAGAAATGGCCAAATCTGTTAAGAAGGGAAATAAAACCTTCTTCAGATATATCAGTGACAGGAAGAAGAAAAACTGCGGGATTACAAAAATTAACAACGGAAAAAATCAGTATATAGAAGAGGAAAAGGCGGTCGCTGACCATCTGAATAACTACTTCTGCTCAGTTTTTTCAGACGGCGGCCCTCATAATCAGAAAATGGCTGAACACAGCATTGCCTCTAGTTGTATAATTTTAGCCCCAGTGTTTTCAGAGGCCGATGTTCTAGAGGAACTTGTCCGGCTAAAGTCAAATAAAGCGATGGGTCCGGATGGAATCCACCCTAGAGTTCTTAAAGAACTCCGATCTGTCATAGTTGGCCCCCTGACTAATCTGTATAACCAGTCCCTTCTTACGGGAGAAGTTCCTGATGATTGGAGAATGGCCAATGTTGTACCCATTCACAAGAAGGGTAGTAAAGAAGAAGCTAGTAACTACAGGCCAGTCAGCCTGACATCTGTAGTGGTAAAAATGATGGAGACTCTTCTAAAGAAGAAGATAATTGACCATCTAACAAAAAACAACCTGATGGACCCAAACCAGCATGGCTTCACTGAGGGCCGATCCTGTCAGACTAATCTCATTGATTTCTTTGACTATGTAACTAAAGTGCTGGATGAAGGTGGTGCTGTGGATATCGCCTACCTGGATTTCAGTAAAGCTTTCGATACAGTTCCCCATAAAGAGCTGATAGATAAATTATCAAGAATTGGACTTAACCCCTGGATAGTTCAGTGGATCTGCAGTTGGCTGAAGGACAGAAACCAGAGGGTTGTTGTTAATGGAGTGTATTCTGAGCAGAGACTGGTTACAAGTGGAGTGCCACAAGGATCTGTTCTGGGCCCTGTTCTGTTCAACATGTTTGTAAGTGACATAAGGGAAGGCTTGGCAGGGAAGGTTTGCTTGTTTGCTGATGACACAAAAGTGTGTAATAGGGTTGATGTTCCAGGAGGTGTCTGTAATATGGAGAATGATTTGGCACTATTAGATAAGTGGTCAAAACAATGGAAACTTCAGTTCAATGTTTCCAAATGTAAAATAATGCACTTGGGGACAAGAAACCCTCAATCTGACTATCGTATTGGCAGTTCTGTGGTAGCAAAGACTTCAGAAGAGAAGGATTTGGGGGTGGTCATCTCTGACAGCCTCAAGATGAGTAACCAATGCAACCAGGCGGTGGGGAAAGCAAATCGTATGCTTGGCTGCATAGCTAGAGGTATAACAAGCAGGAAGAGGGAGATTGTGATCCCTCTGTATAGAGCTCTAGTGAGACCACATCTGGAATACTGTGTACAGTTCTGGAGGCCTCATCTGCAAAAGGATATAACTAAAATTGAGCGGGTTCAAAGAAGAGCTACAAAAATGGTGGAAGGTCTAAAGCATAGAACTTATCAAGAACGACTCAGAGATCTAAATATGTATAGTCTGGAGGAAAGAAGAGAAAGGGGGGACATGATTGAAACCTTTAAATATGTTAAAGGACTGAACAAGGTTCAGGAGGGAAGTGTGATTAATAAGAATCTGAATACAAGAACAAGGGGGCACAATCTGAGGCTAGTTGGAGGAAAAATCAAGAAAAACATTAGAAAATATTATTTCACTGAAAGAGTAGTAGAAACTTGGAACAAACTTCCAGCAGAGGTGGTTGATAAATCCACAGTAACACAGTTTAAACATGCCTGGGATAAACATGTATCTATCCTAAGATAACAATAAAGGAATACTAAAGGGCAGACTAGATGGACCAGGTGGTCTTTTTCTGCCGTCAATCTTCTATGTTTCTATGTTTCTATGTTTCTCTCCTACTCACCAGTATGGGTTTGCAGGAAAAGTTGCAGGGTTGCTGGTGAGGCATGTCTCCTCCCTAACCAGTTCAAGGTCCACATGGCCATTGGGAAGGACAGCGGTCCCACTTCCCATGGCAGACGTATCTGTGGCCCTGGAGTGCACACACACCTCTTTCTCCAGGGCGACATCCGCAGGGAACAGACAGGGGCTGCTGGTGGGGACCTGCATCTCGTCCACCGCAGCAGGTGTTTCCCAGGCCCTGGTGAGCTTGTTCCTACTCACCAGGCCAGGGTTCACAGGGGGGCTGGTGGGGAATGCATTCCCACCCACCAGTTCACAGTCCATAGGGTCAACAAGAGGGTCAGCAGTACTGTTCTCCTTCAGTCTGTTGGGGTCCTCTTCTTTCAGGCCACAAACTCCAAGGCCATTCTCTGCCATGAGGAAGACCGCAGTCCCATTCCTCAGGGCCGTAGCATCCGTGCCCCTGGAAAGCACACATCGCTCCTTCTCCAGGGCAGTGTCCATTAACAAAGGGAGCATCTTCTTGGTGCTGCTGGTGCGCTCTCTCTCACAACAGTAGGAAAAACAGGGGAAGGGGCCAAAGGTACACCAGGGGGGACTGTTGTCGCACCCCCTGGTACAGGGGCATTCTTGGGGCTGAGGAGTAGCGAATTCCCACTCCTCAGGTCCGGGGTAACAAAGGAGCTGGTGTGTATCACCGTCTCACTCCCCCAGCATGGGGCAACCCAGGGGCTCTGGATGTCTTGAAAGTACTGTTGCTCGACCGACAGTTTAAGTTGGGCAACCGTCTCTTCCGACTGATTGGGTTCTAGGTGGGGCAGTAGATTCCTCATTCTCCACCCCACTGGGTCGCAGGACTCAAAGGACTGTTCGATTCCAAGGTCGGAGCCTCCATCCCAGGGTGGGTTGGTGAGCCAGGCCACGTCTTCCTGTGGCATAGTATATGGGGGGGCCGCCCGTGGTCCCTCCCCCGTATGCTTCACAACTTTCCGGATAAGGCCTTGGTAAGCTCGCTCCAGATGCCACTCTTGCTCCACCAGGTCCTCCAGCTCCTCTGCTAGCTCAGGGATATTCTGGAAGCCCATCATCTCCTCCCGGGCATCCCTGATTTCCCAAAACCTACTCTCCTCCTTGCTGCCAAAGTTGGGGTCGACATAGATGGCCTCCCATCCTACTCCTGGGCCATTGTATCCATTGCCCGCAGCAGAACAACAGGGGCGGATCATGCTGTAATACTTCTGCTCCGCTTTCTGGTACAGGGTGATATACTGATCCTGTAGCTTACTTTCCACCTTCACAAAGCAGTCCATGCTGTCCTCCCAATCCCGAAGAGGATTGTCTCCCAGAAGCGGCCATTGCAATGCCACCAGCTTCTCAATTCGTCTCCAGTTGGGCTTAACAGCTCCCATTGGTCCTAGATTTGCCATGTTCCACAGGCAGGATCCCAGGTACCTCCCAATGCACTGGATATTAGTACTCCAAGTTCCAGGATATTCAAGTTGCTTTGGACATCCACAGGTTGGGGCCCCCTTGCACTCTGGACTCCAGCAGATCCTCCAGGGCTTCACTAAGCCCGCCGCAATACTTCTTCCTCCGGTTCAGGTGAACCAACGCTCTATCCACTGCTCGCTGCGTTGCTGAGACCGGGGTCAAGCAAGTGGCTATATCTCCCCCTGGATTCTGGTCTCATTTTCGCTGTTGCTCCACCGCTGCTCACTGAGTTGCTGAGACGGGGGTCAAGCCAGCGGCTATATCTCCCCCTGGATGCTGGTTTCAGTTCCTTGGGATCTTGCCACCAGTTGTAACGTGACGCCTTGTATCATAAGCTGGATACCTCCGTTATCGTTCCTTTCTCCCTCAGAGTAACACTCCAATAGTATAACGAATCTCCTATTCCCAAACATCAGCCGAGACTTGATGAAGGGAAGAACTTTTATTGAATCAAACACACAGCTTATATACACTACAGAGACTCTTATCAAGATCAGCATGCAAATGAATACTTGGGACAGTGTTTCTATGCTTGACCAATCAGTCACCAGCATCCTTATCAGGATAAGAATGCAGATTAGGAATTGAAAGTATACATTCTTAACTGGCTCATCAATAACCTCCTCTGATTGGTCAAGGAAGCACAGCAGGAATCAATTAACATTCCTTAGCACAGACCTGGAATATAGTGGAATCAAAGCCCAACCCCCACTATCTCTGCATTCTAGCAATGTATTGGAAGCAGCTATGGCTAAGCTCAGTCTATGGTTGTTAGTCTTTTGGGTAGAAATAGTCTGAAGACATGAGATCCCATATCTCTTAACACACCAATATCTCCCATAGTTGCCAAAGTTCCGTCACAATCTTTACCTCTCCTCCCCTTAGACTGGTACTGCATCTTTACCTCTCCTCTCCTTAGACTGGCACGTCATCTTTACCTCTCCTCTCCTTAGACTGGCACTGCATCTTTACCTCTCCTCTCCTTAGATTGGCACCGCATCTTTACCTCTCCTCCCCTTAGATTGGCACCGCATCTTTACCTCTCCTTCCCTTAGACTGGCACCTCATCTTTACCTCTCCTCCCCTTAGACTGGCACTGCATCTTTACCTCTCCTCCCCTTAGATTGGCACCGCATCTTTACCTCTCCTCTCCTTAGACTGGCACCGCATCTTTACCTCTCCTCCCCTTAGACTGGTACTGCATCTTTACCTCTCCTTCCCTTAGACTGGCACCTCATCTTTACCTCTCCTCCCCTTAGACTGGCACTGCATCTTTACCTCTCCTCCCCTTAGACTGGCACTGCATCTTTACCTCTCCTCTCCTTAGACTGGCACCGCATCTTTACCTCTCCTCCCCTTAGACTGGCACTGCATCTTTACCTCTCCTCTCCTTAGACTGGTACTGCATCTTTACCTCTCCTCTCCTTAGACTGGTACTGCATCTTTACCTCTCCTCCCCTTAGACTGGCACTGCATCTTTACCTCTCCTCCCCTTAGACTGGTACTGCATCTTTACCTCTCCTCCCCTTAGACTGGCACTGCATCTTTACCTCTCCTCCCCTTAGACTGGCACTGCATCTTTACGTCTCCTCTCCTTAGACTGGCACCGCATCTTTACCTCTCCTCTCATTAGACTGGCACTGCATCTTTACCTCTCCTCCCCTTAGACTGGCACTTCATCTTTACCTCTCCTCTCCTTAGACTGGCACCGCATCTTTACCTCTCCTCTCCTTAGACTGGTACTGCATCTTTACCTCTCCTCCCCTTAGACTGGCACTTCATCTTTACCTCTCCTCTCCTTAGACTGGTACTGCATCTTTACCTCTCCTCCTCTTAGACTGGCACTTCATCTTTACCTCTCCTCCCCTTAGACTGGCACTTCATCTTTACCTCTCCTCCCCTTAGACTGGCACTGCATCTTTACCTCTCCTCTCCTTAGACTGGCACCACATCTTTACCTCTCCTCCCCTTAGACTGGCACTTCATCTTTACCTCTCCTCCCCTTAGACTGGTACTGCATCTTTACCTCTCCTCTCCTTAGACTGGCACCGCATCTTTACCTCTCCTCCCCTTAGACTGGCACTTCATCTTTACCTCTCCTCCCCTTAGACTGGTACCGCATCTTTACCTCTCCTCCCCTTAGACTGGCACTTCATCTTTACCTCTCCTCCCCTTAGACTGGCACTTCATCTTTACCTCTCCTCCCCTTAGACTGGCACTTCATCTTTACCTCTCCTCCCCTTAGACTGGCACTTCATCTTTACCTCTCCTCCCCTTAGACTGGCACTGCATCTTTACCTCTCCTCTCCTTAGACTGGCACCGCATCTTTACCTCTCCTCCCCTTAGACTGGCACTGCATCTTTACCTCTCCTCTCCTTAGACTGGTACTGCATCTTTACCTCTCCTCTCCTTAGACTGGTACTGCATCTTTACCTCTCCTCCCCTTAGACTGGCACTGCATCTTTACCTCTCCTCCCCTTAGACTGGTACTGCATCTTTACCTCTCCTCCCCTTAGACTGGCACTGCATCTTTACGTCTCCTCTCCTTAGACTGGCACCGCATCTTTACCTCTCCTCTCATTAGACTGGCACTGCATCTTTACCTCTCCTCCCCTTAGACTGGCACTGCATCTTTACCTCTCCTCCCCTTAGACTGGCACTTCATCTTTACCTCTCCTCTCCTTAGACTGGCACCGCATCTTTACCTCTCCTCTCCTTAGACTGGTACTGCATCTTTACCTCTCCTCCCCTTAGACTGGCACTTCATCTTTACCTCTCCTCTCCTTAGACTGGCACTGCATCTTTACCTCTCCTCCCCTTAGACTGGCACTGCATCTTTACCTCTCCTCCCCTTAGACTGGTACTGCATCTTTACCTCTCCTCTCCTTAGACTGGTACTGCATCTTTACCTCTCCTCTCCTTAGACTGGTACTTCATCTTTACCTCTCCTCTCCTTAGACTGGTACTGCATCTTTACCTCTCCTCCCCTTAGACTGGTACTGCATCTTTACCTCTCCTCTCCTTAGACTGGCACTTCATCTTTACCTCTCCTCCCCTTAGACTGGCACTGCATCTTTACCTCTCCTCTCCTTAGACTGGCACCGCATCTTTACCTCTCCTCCCCTTAGACTGGCACTGCATCTTTACCTCTCCTCTCCTTAGACTGGTACTGCATCTTTACCTCTCCTCTCCTTAGACTGGTACTGCATCTTTACCTCTCCTCCCCTTAGACTGGCACTGCATCTTTACCTCTCCTCCCCTTAGACTGGTACTGCATCTTTACCTCTCCTCCCCTTAGACTGGCACTGCATCTTTACGTCTCCTCTCCTTAGACTGGCACCGCATCTTTACCTCTCCTCTCATTAGACTGGCACTGCATCTTTACCTCTCCTCCCCTTAGACTGGCACTGCATCTTTACCTCTCCTCCCCTTAGACTGGCACTTCATCTTTACCTCTCCTCTCCTTAGACTGGCACCGCATCTTTACCTCTCCTCTCCTTAGACTGGTACTGCATCTTTACCTCTCCTCCCCTTAGACTGGCACTTCATCTTTACCTCTCCTCTCCTTAGACTGGCACTGCATCTTTACCTCTCCTCCCCTTAGACTGGCACTGCATCTTTACCTCTCCTCCCCTTAGACTGGTACTGCATCTTTACCTCTCCTCTCCTTAGACTGGTACTGCATCTTTACCTCTCCTCCCCTTAGACTGGTACTGCATCTTTACCTCTCCTCTCCTTAGACTGGTACTGCATCTTTACCTCTCCTCCTCTTAGACTGGCACTTCATCTTTACCTCTCCTCCCCTTAGACTGGTACTGCATCTTTACCTCTCCTCTCCTTAGACTGGTACTGCATCTTTACCTCTCCTCCCCTTAGACTGGTACTGCATCTTTACCTCTCCTCCCCTTAGACTGGCACTGCATCTTTACCTCTCCTCCCCTTAGACTGGTACTGCATCTTTACCTCTCCTCCCCTTAGACTGGCACTGCATCTTTACCTCTCCTCCCCTTAGACTGGCACTGCATCTTTACCTTTCCTCTCCTTAGACTGGCACTTCATCTTTACCTCTCCTCCCCTTAGACTGGTACTGCATCTTTACCTCTCCTCCCCTTAGACTGGCACTGCATCTTTACCTCTCCTCTCCTTAGACTGGTACTGCATCTTTACCTCTCCTCCCCTTAGACTGGCACTGCATCTTTACCTCTCCTCTCCTTAGACTGGTACTGCATCTTTACGTCTCCTCCCCTTAGACTGACACTTCATCTTTACCTCTCCTCCCCTTAGACTGGCACCGCATCTTTACCTCTCCTCCCCTTAGACTGGTACTGCATCTTTACCTCTCCTCCCCTTAGACTGGTACTTCATCTTTACCTCTCCTCCCCTTAGACTGGCACCGCATCTTTACCTCTCCTCCCCTTAGACTGGCACCGCATCTTTACCTCTCCTCCCCTTAGACTGGTACTGCATCTTTACCTCTCCTCCCCTTAGACTGGTACTGCATCTTTACCTCTCCTCCCCTTAGACTGGCACTGCATCTTTACCTCTCCTCCCCTTAGACTGGCACTGCATCTTTACCTCTCCTCTCCTTAGACTGGTACTTCATCTTTACCTCTCCTCCCCTTAGACTGGCACTTCATCTTTACCTCTCCTCTCCTTAGACTGGTACTACATCTTTACCTCTCCTCTCCTTAGACTGGCACTGCATCTTTACCTCTCCTCTCCTTAGACTGGCACTTCATCTTTACCTCTCCTCTCCTTAGACTGGCACTGCATCTTTACCTCTCCTCTCCTTAGACTGGCACTGCATCTTTACCTCTCCTCCCCTTAGACTGGTACTGCATCTTTACCTCTCCTCCCCTTAGACTGGTACTACATCTTTACCTCTCCTCCCCTTAGACTGGCACTGCATCTTTACCTCTCCTCCCCTTAGACTGGCACTGCATCTATACCTCTCCTCTCCTTAGACTGGCACTGCATCTTTACCTCTCCTCTCCTTAGACTGGCACTTCATCTTTACCTCTCCTCTCCTTAGACTGGCACCGCATCTTTACCTCTCCTCCCCTTAGACTGGTACTGCATCTTTACCTCTCCTCCCCTTAGACTGGCACTGCATCTTTACCTCTCCTCTCCTTAGACTGGCACTGCATCTTTACCTCTCCTCTCCTTAGACTGGCACCGCATCTTTACCTCTCCTCCCCTTAGACTGGCACTGCATCTTTACCTCTCCTCTCCTTAGAATGGCACCGCATCTTTACCTCTCCTCCCCTTAGACTGGCACTTCATCTTTACCTCTCCTCCCCTTAGACTGGTACTTCATCTTTACCGCTCCTCCTCTTAGACTGGCACTGCATCTTTACCTCTCCTCCCCTTAGACTGGCACTGCATCTTTACCTCTCCTCCCCTTAGACTGGTACTGCATCTTTACCTCTCCTCCCCTTAGACTGGCACTGCATCTTTACCTCTCCTCCCCTTAGACTGGCACCGCATCTTTACCTCTCCTCTCCTTAGACTGGTACTGCATCTTTACCTCTCCTCTCCTTAGACTGGCACTGCATCTTTACCTCTCCTCCCCTTAGACTGGCACCGCATCTTTACCTCTCCTCTCCTTAGACTGGTACTGCATCTTTACCTCTCCTCTCCTTAGACTGGCACTGCATCTTTACCTCTCCTCCCCTTAGACTGGCACTGCATCTTTACCTCTCCTCCCCTTAGACTGGCACTTCATCTTTACCTCTCCTCCCCTTAGACTGGCACTTCATCTTTACCTCTCTTCCCCTTAGACTGGCACTTCATCTTTACCTCTCCTCTCCTTAGACTGGTACTGCATCTTTACCTCTCCTCTCCTTAGACTGGCACCGCATCTTTACCTCTCCTCCCCTTAGACTGGCACTGCATCTTTACCTCTCCTCTCCTTAGACTGGCACTGCATCTTTACCTCTCCTCTCCTTAGACTGACACTTCATCTTTACCTCTCCTCCCCTTAGACTGGTACTGCATCTTTACCTCTCCTCTCCTTAGACTGGTACTGCATCTTTACCTCTCCTCCCCTTAGACTGGCACTGCATCTTTACCTCTCCTCCCCTTAGACTGGCACTGCATCTTTACCTCTCCTCCCCTTAGACTGGCACTGCATCTTTACCTCTCCTCCCCTTAGACTGGTACTGCATCTTTACCTCTCCTCTCCTTAGACTGGCACTGCATCTTTACCTCTCCTCCCCTTAGACTGGTACTGCATCTTTACCTCTCCTCCCCTTAGACTGGTACTTCATCTTTACCTCTCCTCCCCTTAGACTGGTACTGCATCTTTACCTCTCCTCTCCTTAGACTGGCACTGCATCTTTACCTCTCCTCCCCTTAGACTGGTACTTCATCTTTACCTCTCCTCCCCTTAGACTGGTACTGCATCTTTACCTCTCCTCCCCTTAGACTGGTACTACATCTTTACCTCTCCTCCCCTTAGACTGGTACTGCATCTTTACCTCTCCTCTCCTTAGACTGGTACTGCATCTTTACCTCTCCTCCCCTTAGACTGGTACTTCATCTTTACCTCTCCTCCCCTTAGACTGGTACTGCATCTTTACCTCTCCTCCCCTTAGACTGACACTTCATCTTTACCTCTCCTCCCCTTAGACTGGTACTGCATCTTTACCTCTCCTCCCCTTAGACTGGCACTTCATCTTTACCTCTCCTCTCCTTAGACTGGTACTGCATCTTTACCTCTCCTCCCCTTAGACTGGTACTGCATCTTTACCTCTCCTCCCCTTAGACTGGTACTGCATCTTTACCTCTCCTCCCCTTAGACTGGTACTGCATCTTTACCTCTCCTCCCCTTAGACTGGTACTGCATCTTTACCTCTCCTCCCCTTAGACTGGTACTGCATCTTTACCTCTCCTCCCCTTAGACTGGTACTGCATCTTAGACTGGTACTGCATCTTTACCTCTCCTCCCCTTAGACTGGTACTGCATCTTTACCTCTCCTCCCCTTAGACTGGTACTGCATCTTTACCTCTCCTCCCCTTAGACTGGTACTGCATCTTAGACTGGTACTGCATCTTTACCTCTCCTCCCCTTAGACTGGTACTACATCTTTACCTCTCCTCTCCTTAGACTGGTACTGCATCTTTACCTCTCCTCCCCTTAGACTGGTACTGCATCTTAGACTGGTACTGCATCTTTACCTCTCCTCCCCTTAGACTGGTACTGCATCTTTACCTCTCCTCCCCTTAGACTGGTACTGCATCTTTACCTCTCCTCCCCTTAGACTGGTACTGCATCTTAGACTGGTACTGCATCTTTACCTCTCCTCCCCTTAGACTGGTACTACATCTTTACCTCTCCTCCCCTTAGACTGGTACTGCATCTTAGACTGGTACTGCATCTTTACCTCTCCTCCCCTTAGACTGGTACTTCATCTTTACCTCTCCTCTCCTTAGACTGGTACTACATCTTTACCTCTCCTCCCCTTAGACTGACACTTCATCTTTACCTCTCCTCCTCTTAGACTGGTACTACATCTTTACCTCTCCTCCCCTTAGACTGGTACTGCATCTTTACCTCTCCTCCCCTTAGACTGGTACTGCATCTTTACCTCTCCTCCCCTTAGACTGGTACTGCATCTTTACCTCTCCTCCCCTTAGACTGGTACTGCATCTTTACCTCTCCTCCCCTTAGACTGGTACTTCATCTTTACCTCTCCTCCCCTTAGACTGGTACTTCATCTTTACCTCTCCTCCCCTTAGACTGGTACTGCATCTTTACCTCTCCTCTCCTTAGACTGGTACTACATCTTTACCTCTCCTCTCCTTAGACTGGTACTACATCTTTACCTCTCCTCCCCTTAGACTGACACTTCATCTTTACCTCTCCTCCCCTTAGACTGGTACTTCATCTTTACCTCTCCTCTCCTTAGACTGGTACTACATCTTTACCTCTCCTCCCCTTAGACTGGCACTGCATCTTTACCTCTCCTCCTCTTAGACTGGTACTACATCTTTACCTCTCCTCTCCTTAGACTGGTACTACATCTTTACCTCTCCTCCCCTTAGACTGACACTTCATCTTTACCTCTCCTCTCCTTAGACTGGTACTGCATCTTTACCTCTCCTCCCCTTAGACTGGTACTGCATCTTTACCTCTCCTCTCCTTAGACTGGTACTTCATCTTTACCTCTCCTCCCCTTAGACTGGTACTGCATCTTTACCTCTCCTCTCCTTAGACTGGTACTTCATCTTTACCTCTCCTCCCCTTAGACTGGTACTGCATCTTTACCTCTCCTCCCCTTAGACTGGCACGTCATCTTTACCTCTCCTCCCCTTAGACTGACACTTCATCTTTACCTTTCCTCCCCTTAGACTGGTACTGCATCTTTACCTCTCCTCCCCTTAGACTGGCACTGCATCTTTACCTCTCCTCTCCTTAGACTGGTACTTCATCTTTACCTCTCCTCCCCTTAGACTGGTACTGCATCTTTACCTCTCCTCTCCTTAGACTGGTACTTCATCTTTACCTCTCCTCTCCTTAGACTGGCACTGCATCTTTACCTCTCCTCTCCTTAGACTGGTACTGCATCTTTACCTCTCCTCTCCTTAGACTGGTACTTCATCTTTACCTCTCCTCCCCTTAGACTGGTACTGCATCTTTACCTCTCCTCTCCTTAGACTGGTACTACATCTTTACCTCTCCTCCCCTTAGACTGGTACTTCATCTTTACCTCTCCTCCCCTTAGACTGGTACTGCATCTTTACCTCTCCTCCCTTAGACTGGCACTGCATCTTTACCTCTCCTCTCCTTAGACTGGCACCGCATCTTTACCTCTCCTCTCCTTAGACTGGCACTGCATCTTTACCTCTCCTCTCCTTAGACTGGCACTGCATCTTTACCTCTCCTCTCCTTAGACTGGTACTGCATCTTTACCTCTCCTCTCCTTAGACTGGTACTTCATCTTTACCTCTCCTCTCCTTAGACTGGTACTGCATCTTTACCTCCCCTCTCCTTAGACTGGCACTGCATCTTTACCTCTCCTCCCCTTAGACTGGTACTTCATCTTTACCTCTCCTCCCCTTAGACTGGCACTTCATCTTTACCTCTCCTCCCCTTAGACTGGTACTTCATCTTTACCTCTCCTCCCCTTAGACTGGTACTGCATCTTTACTTCTCCTCCCCTTAGACTGGCACTTCATCTTTACCTCTCCTCCCCTTAGACTGGCACTGCATCTTTACCTCTCCTCCCCTTAGACTGGCACTGCATCTTTACCTCTCCTCTCCTTAGACTGGTACTGCATCTTTACCTCTCCTCCCCTTAGACTGGCACTTCATCTTTACCTCTCCTCTCCTTAGACTGGTACTGCATCTTTACCTCTCCTCTCCTTAGACTGACACTTCATCTTTACCTCTCCTCCCCTTAGACTGGCACTTCATCTTTACCTCTCCTCTCCTTAGACTGGCACTTCATCTTTACCTCTCCTCTCCTTAGACTGGTACTGCATCTTTACCTCTCCTCTCCTTAGACTGGTACTGCATCTTTACCTCTCCTCCCCTTAGACTGGTACTGCATCTTTACCTCTCCTCTCCTTAGACTGGTACTGCATCTTTACCTCTCCTCTCCTTAGACTGGTACTGCATCTTTACCTCTCCTCCCCTTAGACTGGTACTGCATCTTTACTTCTCCTCCCCTTAGACTGGCACTTCATCTTTACCTCTCCTCCCCTTAGACTGGCACTGCATCTTTACCTCTCCTCCCCTTAGACTGGCACTGCATCTTTACCTCTCCTCCCCTTAGACTGGTACTGCATCTTTACCTCTCCTCTCCTTAGACTGACACTTCATCTTTACCTCTCCTCCCCTTAGACTGGTACTGCATCTTTACCTCTCCTCTCCTTAGACTGACACTTCATCTTTACCTCTCCTCCCCTTAGACTGGTACTGCATCTTTACCTCTCCTCTCCTTAGACTGGCACTTCATCTTTACCTCTCCTCCCCTTAGACTGGCACTGCATCTTTACCTCTCCTCCCCTTAGACTGGTACTGCATCTTTACCTCTCCTCCCCTTAGACTGGTACTACATCTTTACTTCTCCTCCCCTTAGACTGGCACTTCATCTTTACCTCTCCTCCCCTTAGACTGGCACTGCATCTTTACCTCTCCTCCCCTTAGACTGGTACTGCATCTTTACCTCTCCTCCCCTTAGACTGGTACTACATCTTTACCTCTCCTCCCCTTAGACTGACACTTCATCTTTACCTCTCCTCTCCTTAGACTGGCACTGCATCTTTACCTCTCCTCTCCTTAGACTGGTACTGCATCTTTACCTCTCCTCCCCTTAGACTGGCACTGCATCTTTACCTCTCCTCCCCTTAGACTGGTACTGCATCTTTACCTCTCCTCCCCTTAGACTGGCACTTCATCTTTACCTCTCCTCCCCTTAGACTGGTACTTCATCTTTACCTCTCCTCCCCTTAGACTGGTACTGCATCTTTACCTCTCCTCTCCTTAGACTGACACTTCATCTTTACCTCTCCTCCCCTTAGACTGGTACTGCATCTTTACCTCTCCTCCCCTTAGACTGGCACTGCATCTTTACCTCTCCTCCCCTTAGACTGGTACTGCATCTTTACCTCTCCTCTCCTTAGACTGGCACTTCATCTTTACCTCTCCTCCCCTTAGACTGGTACTGCATCTTTACCTCTCCTCCCCTTAGACTGGCACTTCATCTTTACCTTTCCTCCCCTTAGACTGGCACTTCATCTTTACCTCTCCTCCCCTTAGACTGGTACTGCATCTTTACCTCTCCTCCCCTTAGACTGGCACTTCATCTTTACCTTTCCTCCCCTTAGACTGGCACTTCATCTTTACCTCTCCTCCCCTTAGACTGGCACTGCATCTTTACCTCTCCTCTCCTTAGACTGGTACTGCATCTTTACCTCTCCTCTCCTTAGACTGGCACTTCATCTTTACCTTTCCTCCCCTTAGACTTGCACTTCATCTTTACCTCTCCTCCCCTTAGACTGGCACTGCATCTTTACCTCTCCTCCCCTTAGACTGGTACTGCATCTTTACCTCTCCTCCCCTTAGACTGGTACTGCATCTTTACCTCTCCTCCCCTTAGACTGGTACTGCATCTTTACCTCTCCTCTCCTTAGACTGGCACTGCATCTTTACCTCTCCTCTCCTTAGACTGGCACTGCATCTTTACCTCTCCTCCCCTTAGACTGGTACTGCATCTTTACCTCTCCTCCCCTTAGACTGGTACTGCATCTTTACCTCTCCTCTCCTTAGACTGGTACTGCATCTTTACCTCTCCTCCCCTTAGACTGGTACTGCATCTTTACCTCTCCTCCCCTTAGACTGGCACTGCATCTTTACCTCTTCTCCCCTTAGACTGGTACTACATCTTTACCTCTCCTCCTCTTAGACTGGCACTGCATCTTTACCTCTTCTCCCCTTAGACTGGCACTGCATCTTTACCTCTCCTCCCCTTAGACTGGCACTGCATCTTTACCTCTCCTCTCCTTAGACTGGTACTGCATCTTTACCTCTCCTCCCCTTAGACTGGTACTGCATCTTTACCTCTCCTCCCCTTAGACTGGCACTGCATCTTTACCTTTCCTCCCCTTAGACTGGCACTGCATCTTTACCTCTCCTCCCCTTAGACTGGTACTGCATCTTTACCTCTCCTCTCCTTAGACTGGTATTGCATCTTTACCTCTCCTCTCCTTAGACTGGTACTGCATCTTTACCTCTCCTCCCCTTAGACTGGCACTGCATCTTTACCTCTTCTCCCCTTAGACTGGCACTGCATCTTTACCTCTCCTCCCCTTAGACTGGCACTGCATCTTTACCTCTCCTCCCCTTAGACTGGTACTGCATCTTTACCTCTCCTCCTCTTAGACTGGTACTGCATCTTTACCTCTCCTCTCCTTAGACTGACACTTCATCTTTACCTCTCCTCTCCTTAGACTGGTACTGCATCTTTACCTCTCCTCCCCTTAGACTGGTACTGCATCTTTACCTCTCTTCTCCTTAGACTGGTACTGCATCTTTACCTCTCCTCCCCTTAGACTGGTACTTCATCTTTACCTCTCCTCCCCTTAGACTGGCACTGCATCTTTACCTCTCCTCCCCTTAGACTGGCACTTCATCTTTACCTCTCCTCTCCTTAGACTGACACTTCATCTTTACCTCTCCTCCCCTTAGACTGGTACTGCATCTTTACCTCTCCTCCCCTTAGACTGGCACTGCATCTTTACCTCTCCTCCCCTTAGACTGGTACTGCATCTTTACCTCTCCTCCCCTTAGACTGGCACTTCATCTTTACCTCTCCTCCCCTTAGACTGGTACTGCATCTTTACCTCTCCTCTCCTAAGACTGGCACCGCATCTTTACCTCTCCTCCCCTTAGACTGGCACTGCATCTTTACCTCTCCTCTCCTTAGACTGGCACTGCATCTTTACCTCTCCTCTCCTTAGACTGGTACTGCATCTTTACCTCTCCTCCCCTTAGACTGGTACTGCATCTTTACCTCTCCTCCCCTTAGACTGGTACTGCATCTTTACCTCTCCTCCCCTTAGACTGGTACTGCATCTTTACCTCTCCTCCCCTTAGACTGGCACTTCATCTTTACCTCTCCTCCCCTTAGACTGGCACTGCATCTTTACCTCTCCTCTCCTTAGACTGGCACTGCATCTTTACCTCTCCTCCCCTTAGACTGGTACTGCATCTTTACCTCTCCTCTCCTTAGACTGGTACTTCATCTTTACCTCTCCTCCCCTTAGACTGGCACTGCATCTTTACCTCTCCTCTCCTTAGACTAGCACTGCATCTTTACCTCTCCTCTCCTTAGACTGGTACTGCATCTTTACCTCTCCTCCCCTTAGACTGGTACTACATCTTTACCTCTCCTCCCCTTAGACTGGTACTACATCTTTACCTCTCCTCTCCTTAGACTGGCACTGCATCTTTACCTCTCCTCTCCTTAGACTGGCACTGCATCTTTACCTCTCCTCTCCTTAGACTGGTACTGCATCTTTACCTCTCCTCTCCTTAGACTGGTACTGCATCTTTACCTCTCCTCCCCTTAGACTGGCACTGCATCTTTACCTCTCCTCCCCTTAGACTGGCACTTCATCTTCACCTCTCCTCCCCTTAGACTGGTACTGCATCTTTACCTCTCCTCCTCTTAGACTGGCACTGCATCTTTACCTCTCCTCCTCTTAGACTGGCACTGCATCTTTACCTCTCCTCCTCTTAGACTGGTACTACATCTTTACCTCTCCTCTCCTTAGACTGGCACTGCATCTTTACCTCTCCTCTCCTTAGACTGGCACTGCATCTTTACCTCTCCTCCCCTTAGACTGGTACTGCATCTTTACCTCTCCTCTCCTTAGACTGGTACTTCATCTTTACCTCTCCTCCCCTTAGACTGGCACTGCATCTTTACCTCTCCTCTCCTTAGACTAGCACTGCATCTTTACCTCTCCTCTCCTTAGACTGGTACTGCATCTTTACCTCTCCTCCCCTTAGACTGGTACTACATCTTTACCTCTCCTCCCCTTAGACTGGTACTACATCTTTACCTCTCCTCTCCTTAGACTGGCACTGCATCTTTACCTCTCCTCTCCTTAGACTGGTACTGCATCTTTACCTCTCCTCTCCTTAGACTGGTACTGCATCTTTACCTCTCCTCCCCTTAGACTGGCACTGCATCTTTACCTCTCCTCCCCTTAGACTGGCACTTCATCTTCACCTCTCCTCCCCTTAGACTGGTACTGCATCTTTACCTCTCCTCCTCTTAGACTGGCACTGCATCTTTACCTCTCCTCCTCTTAGACTGGCACTGCATCTTTACCTCTCCTCCCCTTAGACTGGTACTGCATCTTTACCTCTCCTCCCCTTAGACTGGTACTGCATCTTTACCTCTCCTCCCCTTAGACTGGCACTGCATCTTTACCTCTCCTCCCCTTAGACTGGCACTGCATCTTTACCTCTCCTCCCCTTAGACTGATACTGCATCTTTACCTCTCCTCCCCTTAGACTGGTACTGCATCTTTACCTCTCCTCTCCTTAGACTGGTACTGCATCTTTACCTCTCCTCTCCTTAGACTGGTACTGCATCTTTACCTCTCCTCTCCTTAGACTGGCACTGCATCTTTACCTCTCCTCCCCTTAGACTGGTACTGCATCTTTACCTCTCCTCTCCTTAGACTGGTACTGCATCTTTACCTCTCCTCCCCTTAGACTGGCACTGCATCTTTACCTCTCCTCCCCTTAGACTGGCACGTCATCTTTACCTCTCCTCCCCTTAGACTGGCACCGCATCTTTACCTCTCCTCCCCTTAGACTGGTACTGCATCTTTACCTCTCCTCCCCTTAGACTGGTACTGCATCTTTACCTCTCCTCTCCTTAGACTGGTACTTCATCTTTACCTCTCCTCTCCTTAGACTGGTACTGCATCTTTACCTCTCCTCCCCTTAGACTGGCACTGCATCTTTACCTCTCCTCCCCTTAGACTGGCACGTCATCTTTACCTCTCCTCCCCTTAGACTGGCACTGCATCTTTACCTCTCCTCTCCTTAGACTGGTACTGCATCTTTACCTCTCCTCTCCTTAGACTGGCACTGCATCTTTACCTCTCCTCTCCTTAGACTGGTACTTCATCTTTACCTCTCCTCCCCTTAGACTGGCACTGCATCTTTACCTCTCCTCCCCTTAGACTGGCACGTCATCTTTACCTCTCCTCCCCTTAGACTGGCACTGCATCTTTACCTCTCCTCCCCTTAGACTGGTACTACATCTTTACCTCTCCTCCCCTTAGACTGGCACTGCATCTTTACCTCTCCTCTCCTTAGACTGGCACTTCATCTTTACCTCTCCTCCCCTTAGACTGGTACTGCATCTTTACCTCTCCTCTCCTTAGACTGGCACTTCATCTTTACCTCTCCTCCCCTTAGACTGGTACTTCATCTTTACCTCTCCTCCTCTTAGACTGGCACTGCATCTTTACCTCTCCTCTCCTTAGACTGGCACTTCATCTTTACCTCTCCTCCCCTTAGACTGGTACTTCATCTTTACCTCTCCTCCCCTTAGACTGGCACTGCATCTTTACCTCTCCTCTCCTTAGACTGGTACTGCATCTTTACCTCTCCTCCCCTTAGACTGGCACTGCATCTTTACCTCTTCTCCCCTTAGACTGGCACTGCATCTTTACCTCTCCTCCCCTTAGACTGGCACTGCATCTTTACCTCTCCTCTCCTTAGACTGGTACTGCATCTTTACCTCTCCTACCCTTAGACTGGCACTGCATCTTTACCTCTCCTCCCCTTAGACTGGCACTGCATCTTTACCTCTCCTCCCCTTAGACTGGCACTGCATCTTTACCTTTCCTCTCCTTAGACTGGTACTGCATCTTTACCTCTCCTCCCCTTAGACTGGCACTGCATCTTTACCTCTCCTCTCCTTAGACTGGCACTGCATCTTTACCTCTCCTCCCCTTAGACTGACACTTCATCTTTACCTCTCCTCTCCTTAGACTGGCACTGCATCTTTACCTCTCCTCTCCTTAGACTGGTACTGCATCTTTACCTCTCCTACCCTTAGACTGGCACTGCATCTTTACCTCTCCTCCCCTTAGACTGGCACTGCATCTTTACCTCTCCTCTCCTTAGACTGGTACTGCATCTTTACCTCTCCTACCCTTAGACTGGCACTGCATCTTTACCTCTCCTCCCCTTAGACTGGCACTGCATCTTTACCTCTCCTCCCCTTAGACTGGCACTGCATCTTTACCTTTCCTCTCCTTAGACTGGTACTGCATCTTTACCTCTCCTCCCCTTAGACTGACACTTCATCTTTACCTCTCCTCTCCTTAGACTGGTACTGCATCTTTACCTCTCCTCCCCTTAGACTGGCACTGCATCTTTACCTCTCCTCTCCTTAGACTGGTACTGCATCTTTACCTCTCCTCCCCTTAGACTGGCACTGCATCTTTACCTCTTCTCCCCTTAGACTGGCACTGCATCTTTACCTCTCCTCCCCTTAGACTGGCACTGCATCTTTACCTCTCCTCCCCTTAGACTGGCACTGCATCTTTACCTCTCCTCTCCTTAGACTGCTACTTCATCTTTACCTCTCCTCTCCTTAGACTGGTACTGCATCTTTACCTCTCCTCCCCTTAGACTGGTACTGCATCTTTACCTCTCCTCTCCTTAGACTGGCACTGCATCTTTACCTCTCCTCCCCTTAGACTGGTACTTCATCTTTACCTCTCCTCTCCTTAGACTGTACTGCATCTTTACCTCTCCTCCCTTAGACTGGTACTGCATCTTTACCTCTCCTCTCCTTAGACTGACACTGCATCTTTACCTTCCTCTCCTTAGACTGGCACTTCATCTTTACCTCTCCTCTCCTTAGACTGGTACTGCATCTTTACCTCTCCTCCCTTAGACTGGTACTGCATCTTTACCTCTCCTCTCCTTAGACTGGTACTGCATCTTTACCTCTCCTCTCCTTAGACTGGTACTGCATCTTTACCTCTCCTCCCCTTAGACTGACACTTCATCTTTACCTCTCCTCTCCTTAGACTGGCACTGCATCTTTACCTCTCTTCTCCTTAGACTGGTACTGCATCTTTACCTCTCCTCCCCTTAGACTGGTACTTCATCTTTACCTCTCCTCCCCTTAGACTGGCACTGCATCTTTACCTCTCCTCCCCTTAGACTGGCACTTCATCTTTACCTCTCCTCCCCTTAGACTGGTACTGCATCTTTACCTCTCCTCCCCTTAGACTGGCACTGCATCTTTACCTCTCCTCCCCTTAGACTGGCACTTCATCTTTACCTCTCCTCCCCTTAGACTGGTACTGCATCTTTACCTCTCCTCCCCTTAGACTGGCACTTCATCTTTACCTCTCCTCTCCTTAGACTGACACTTCATCTTTACCTCTCCTCCCCTTAGACTGGTACTGCATCTTTACCTCTCCTCTCCTTAGACTGGTACTGCATCTTTACCTCTCCTCTCCTTAGACTGGCACTTCATCTTTACCTCTCCTCTCCTTAGACTGGTACTGCATCTTTACCTCTCCTCTCCTTAGACTGACACTTCATCTTTACCTCTCCTCCCCTTAGACTGTACTTCATCTTTACCTCTCCTCCCCTTAGACTGACACTTCATCTTTACCTCTCCTCCCCTTAGACTGGCACTGCATCTTTACCTCTCCTCCCCTTAGACTGGCACTGCATCTTTACCTCTCCTCCCCTTAGACTGGCACTGCATCTTTACCTCTCCTCCCTTAGACTGGCACTTCATCTTTACCTCTCCTCCCCTTAGACTGGTACTGCATCTTTACCTCTCCTCTCCTAAGACTGGCACCTGCATCTTTACCTCTCCTCCCCTTAGACTGGCACTGCATCTTTACCTCTCCTCTCCTTAGACTGGCACTGCATCTTTACCTCTCCTCTCCTTAGACTGGTACTGCATCTTTACCTCTCCTCCCTTAGACTGGTACTGCATCTTTACCTCTCCTCCCCTTAGACTGGTACTGCATCTTTACCTCTCCTCCCTTAGACTGGTACTGCATCTTTACCTCTCCTCTCCTTAGACTGGCACTGCATCTTTACCTCTCCTCTCCTTAGACTGGTACTGCATCTTTACTCTCCTCCCCTTAGACTGGCACTGCATCTTTACCTCTCCTCCCCTTAGACTGGTACTGCATCTTTACCTCTCCTCTCCTTAGACTGGTACTGCATCTTTACCTCTCCTCCCCTTAGACTGGCACTGCATCTTTACCTCTCCTCCCCTTAGACTGGTACTGCATCTTTACCTCTCCTCTCCTTAGACTGGCACCTGCATCTTTACCTCTCCTCCCTTAGACTGGTACTGCATCTTTACCTCTCCTCTCCTTAGACTGGTACTGCATCTTTACCTCTCCTCTCCTTAGACTGGTACTTCATCTTTACCTCTCCTCCCCTTAGACTGGTACTGCATCTTTACCTCTCCTCCCTTAGACTGGCACTGCATCTTTACCTCTCCTCCCCTTAGACTGGCACTGCATCTTTACCTCTCCTCCCTTAGACTGGTACTGCATCTTTACCTCTCCTCTCCTTAGACTGGCACTGCATCTTTACCTCTCCTCCCCTTAGACTGGTACTGCATCTTTACCTCTCCTCTCCTTAGACTGGTACTGCATCTTTACCTCTCCTCCCTTAGACTGGCACTTCATCTTTACCTCTCCTCTCCTTAGACTGGCACTGCATCTTTACCTCTCCTCCCTTAGACTGGCACTTCATCTTTACCTCTCCTCCCTTAGACTGGTACTGCATCTTTACCTCTCCTCTCCTTAGACTGGTACTGCATCTTTACCTCTCCTCCCCTATAGCCTGGCTACTGCATCTTTACCTCTCCTCCCCTTAGACTGGCACTTCATCTTTACCTCTCTCCCCTTAGACTGGCACTGCATCTTTACCTCTCCTCCCCTTAGACTGGCACGTCATCTTACCTCTCCTCCCCCTTAGACTGGCACTGCATCTTTACCTCTCCTCCACTCCCCTTAGACTGGTACTGCATCTTTACCTCTCCTCTCCTTAGACTGGCACTGCATCTTTACCTCTCTCCTCCCCTTAGACTGGCACTGCATCTTTACCTCTCCTCCCCTTAGACTGGTACTGCATCTTTACCTCTCCTCCCCTTAGACTGGTACTGCATCTTTACCTCTCCTCTCCTTAGACTGGTACTGCATCTTTACCTCTCCTCCCCTTAGACTGGCACTGCATCTTTACCTCTCCTCCCTTAGACTGGTACTGCATCTTCACCTCTCCTCCCCTTAGACTGGCACGTCATCTTTACCTCTCCTCCCCTTAGACTGGCACTGCATCTTTACCTCTCCTCCCCTTAGACTGGTACTGCATCTTTACCTCTCCTCCCCTTAGACTGGTACTTCATCTTTACCTCTCCTCCCCTTAGACTGGCACTGCATCTTTACCTCTCCTCTCCTTAGACTGGCACTTCATCTTTACCTCTCCTCTCCTTAGACTGGCACTTCATCTTTACCTCTCCTCTCCTTAGACTGGTACTGCATCTTTACCTCTCCTCCCCTTAGACTGGTACTGCATCTTTACCTCTCCTCCCCTTAGACTGGCACTGCATCTTTACCTCTCCTCTCCTTAGACTGGCACCGCATCTTTACCTCTCCTCCCCTTAGACTGGTACTGCATCTTTACCTCTCCTCCCCTTAGACTGGTACTGCATCTTTACCTCTCCTCCTCTTAGACTGGTACTGCATCTTTACCTCTCCTCCCCTTAGACTGGTACTTCATCTTTACCTCTCCTCCTCTTAGACTGGTACTGCATCTTTACCTCTCCTCCCCTTAGACTGGTACTGCATCTTTACCTCTCCTCCCCTTAGACTGGCACTGCATCTTTACCTCTCCTCTCCTTAGACTGGTACTGCATCTTTACCTCTCCTCTCCTTAGACTGGCACTGCATCTTTACCTCTCCTCCCCTTAGACTGGTACTGCATCTTTACCTCTCCTCTCCTTAGACTGGCACTGCATCTTTACCTCTCCTCTCCTTAGACTGGCACTGCATCTTTACCTCTCCTCCCCTTAGACTGGTACTGCATCTTTACCTCTCCTCCCCTTAGACTGGTACTGCATCTTTACCTCTCCTCCCCTTAGACTGGTACTGCATCTTTACCTCTCCTCCCCTTAGACTGGTACTGCATCTTTACCTTTCCTCCCCTTAGACTGGTACTGCATCTTTACCTCTCCTCCCCTTAGACTGGCACTGCATCTTTACCTCTCCTCCCCTTAGACTGGTACTGCATCTTTACCTCTCCTCCCCTTAGACTGGTACTGCATCTTTACCTCTCCTCCCCTTAGACTGGCACTTCATCTTTACCTCTCCTCCCCTTAGACTGGTACTGCATCTTTACCTCTCCTCCCCTTAGACTGGTACTGCATCTTTACCTCTCCTCCCCTTAGACTGGCACTGCATCTTTACCTCTCCTCCCCTTAGACTGGTACTGCATCTTTACCTCTCCTCCCCTTAGACTGGCACTGCATCTTTACCTCTCCTCCCCTTAGACTGGTACTGCATCTTTACCTCTCCTCCCCTTAGACTGGCACTGCATCTTTACCTCTCCTCCCCTTAGACTGGCACTTCATCTTTACCTCTCCTCTCCTTAGACTGGTACTGCATCTTTACCTCTCCTCCCCTTAGACTGGTACTGCATCTTTACCTCTCCTCCCCTTAGACTGGCACGTCATCTTTACCTCTCCTCCCCTTAGACTGGCACTGCATCTTTACCTCTCCTCCCCTTAGACTGGTACTGCATCTTTACCTCTCCTCCCCTTAGACTGGTACTTCATCTTTACCTCTCCTCCCCTTAGATTGGCACTTCATCTTTACTTCTCCTCTCCTAAGACTGGTACTGCATCTTTACCTCTCCTCCCCTTAGACTGGCACGTCATCTTTACCTCTCCTCCCCTTAGACTGGCACTGCATCTTTACCTCTCCTCCCCTTAGACTGGTACTACATCTTTACCTGTCCTCCCCTTAGACTGGCACTGCATCTTTACCTCTCCTCTCCTTAGACTGGCACTTCATCTTTACCTCTCCTCCCCTTAGACTGGTACTGCATCTTTACCTCTCCTCTCCTTAGACTGGTACTGCATCTTTACCTCTCCTCCCCTTAGACTGGCACTGCATCTTTACCTCTCCTCTCCTTAGACTGGCACTGCATCTTTACCTCTCCTCCCCTTAGACTGGTACTGCATCTTTACCTCTCCTCCCCTTAGACTGGCACTGCATCTTTACCTCTCCTCCCCTTAGACTGGCACTGCATCTTTACCTCTCCTCCCCTTAGACTGGTACTGCATCTTTACCTCTCCTCCCCTTAGACTGGTACTGCATCTTTACCTCTCCTCCCCTTAGACTGGCACTGCATCTTTACCTCTCCTCTCCTTAGACTCGTACTGCATCTTTACCTCTCCTCTCCTTAGACTGGCACTTCATCTTTACCTCTCCTCCCCTTAGACTGGTACTGCATCTTTACCTCTCCTCCCCTTAGACTGGCACTTCATCTTTACCTCTCCTCCCCTTAGACTGGCACTGCATCTTTACCTCTCCTCTCCTTAGACTGGTACTGCATCTTTACCTCTCCTCCCCTTAGACTGGCACTGCATCTTTACCTCTCCTCTCCTTAGACTGGCACTGCATCTTTACCTCTCCTCCCCTTAGACTGGTACTGCATCTTTACCTCTCCTCCCCTTAGACTGGCACTGCATCTTTACCTCTCCTCTCCTTAGACTGGTACTGCATCTTTACCTCTCCTCCCCTTAGACTGGTACTGCATCTTTACCTCTCCTCTCCTTAGACTGGCACTGCATCTTTACCTCTCCTCTCCTTAGACTGGTACTGCATCTTTACCTCTCCTCTCCTTAGACTGGTACTGCATCTTTACCTCTCCTCCCCTTAGACTGGTACTGCATCTTTACCTCTCCTCCCCTTAGACTGGTACTGCATCTTTACCTCTCCTCCCCTTAGACTGGCACTTCATCTTTACCTCTCCTCCTCTTAGACTGGTACTTCATCTTTACCTCTCCTCTCCTTAGACTGGTACTTCATCTTTACCTCTCCTCTCCTTAGACTGGCACTGCATCTTTACCTCTCCTCTCCTTAGACTGGCACTTCATCTTTACCTCTCCTCCCTTAGACTGGCACTGCATCTTTACCTCTCCTCTCCTTAGACTGGTACTTCATCTTTACCTCTCCTCTCCTTAGACTGGCACTGCATCTTTACCTCTCCTCCCCTTAGACTGGCACTGCATCTTTACCTCTCCTCTCCTTAGACTGGCACTTCATCTTTACCTCTCCTCCCCTTAGACTGGCACTGCATCTTTACCTCTCCTCTCCTTAGACTGGTACTTCATCTTTACCTCTCCTCTCCTTAGACTGGCACTGCATCTTTACCTCTCCTCCCCTTAGACTGGCACTTCATCTTTACCTCTCCTCCCCTTAGACTGGCACTGCATCTTTACCTCTCCTCTCCTTAGACTGGCACTGCATCTTTACCTCTCCTCTCCTTAGACTGGTACTGCATCTTTACCTCTCCTCCCCTTAGACTGGTACTGCATCTTTACCTCTCCTCTCCTTAGACTGGCACTGCATCTTTACCTCTCCTCTCCTTAGACTGGTACTGCATCTTTACCTCTCCTCTCCTTAGACTGGTACTGCATCTTTACCTCTCCTCCCCTTAGACTGGTACTGCATCTTTACCTCTCCTCCCCTTAGACTGGTACTGCATCTTTACCTCTCCTCCCCTTAGACTGGCACTTCATCTTTACCTCTCCTCCTCTTAGACTGGTACTTCATCTTTACCTCTCCTCTCCTTAGACTGGTACTTCATCTTTACCTCTCCTCTCCTTAGACTGGCACTGCATCTTTACCTCTCCTCTCCTTAGACTGGCACTTCATCTTTACCTCTCCTCCCCTTAGACTGGCACTGCATCTTTACCTCTCCTCTCCTTAGACTGGTACTTCATCTTTACCTCTCCTCTCCTTAGACTGGCACTGCATCTTTACCTCTCCTCCCCTTAGACTGGCACTTCATCTTTACCTCTCCTCTCCTTAGACTGGCACTGCATCTTTACCTCTCCTCTCCTTAGACTGGTACTTCATCTTTACCTCTCCTCTCCTTAGACTGGCACTGCATCTTTACCTCTCCTCTCCTTAGACTGGCACTTCATCTTTACCTCTCCTCCCCTTAGACTGGCACTGCATCTTTACCTCTCCTCTCCTTAGACTGGTACTTCATCTTTACCTCTCCTCTCCTTAGACTGGCACTGCATCTTTACCTCTCCTCTCCTTAGACTGGCACTTCATCTTTACCTCTCCTCCCCTTAGACTGGCACTGCATCTTTACCTCTCCTCTCCTTAGACTGGTACTTCATCTTTACCTCTCCTCTCCTTAGACTGGCACTGCATCTTTACCTCTCCTCCCCTTAGACTGGCACTTCATCTTTACCTCTCCTCCCCTTAGACTGGCACTGCATCTTTACCTCTCCTCCCCTTAGACTGGTACTGCATCTTTACCTCTCCTCCCCTTAGACTGGCACTGCATCTTTACCTCTCCTCCCCTTAGACTGGTACTGCATCTTTACCTCTCCTCTCCTTAGACTGGTACTGCATCTTTACCTCTCCTCTCCTTAGACTGGTACTGCATCTTTACCTCTCCTCCCCTTAGACTGGTACTGCATCTTTACCTCTCCTCTCCTTAGACTGGTACTGCATCTTTACCTCTCCTCCCCTTAGACTGGTACTGCATCTTTACCTCTCCTCCCCTTAGACTGGTACTGCATCTTTACCTCTCCTCCCCTTAGACTGGCACTGCATCTTTACCTCTCCTCCCCTTAGATTGGCACTGCATCTTTACCTCTCCTCCCCTTAGACTGGCACTTCATCTTCACCTCTCCTCCCCTTAGACTGGTACTACATCTTTACCTCTCCTCTCCTTAGACTGGCACTGCATCTTTACCTCTCCTCTCCTTAGACTGGTACTGCATCTTTACCTCTCCTCCCCTTAGACTGGTACTGCATCTTTACCTCTCCTCTCCTTAGACTGGCACTGCATCTTTACCTCTCCTCTCCTTAGACTGGCACTGCATCTTTACCTCTCCTCCCCTTAGACTGGTACTGCATCTTTACCTCTCCTCCCCTTAGACTGGCACTGCATCTTTACCTCTCCTCTCCTTAGACTGGTACTGCATCTTTACCTCTCCTCCCCTTAGACTGGCACTGCATCTTTACCTCTCCTCTCCTTAGACTGGCACTGCATCTTTACCTCTCCTCTCCTTAGACTGGCACTGCATCTTTACCTCTCCTCTCCTTAGACTGGCACTGCATCTTTACCTCTCCTCCCCTTAGACTGGTACTGCATCTTTACCTCTCCTCCCCTTAGACTGGCACTGCATCTTTACCTCTCCTCTCCTTAGACTGGTACTGCATCTTTACCTCTCCTCTCCCTTAGACTGGCACTGCATCTTTACCTCTCCTCCCCTTAGACTGGCACTGCATCTTTACCTCTCCTCTCCTTAGACTGGCACTGCATCTTTACCTCTCCTCTCCTTAGACTGGTACTGCATCTTTACCTCTCCTCTCCTTAGACTGGCACTGCATCTTTACCTCTCCTCTCCTTAGACTGGCACTGCATCTTTACCTCTCCTCCCCTTAACTGGTACTGCATCTTTACCTCTCCTCCCCTTAGACTGGCACTGCATCTTTACCTCTCCTCTCCTTAGACTGGTACTGCATCTTTACCTCTCCTCTCCTTAGACTGGCACTGCATCTTTACCTCTCCTCTCCTTAGACTGGTACTGCATCTTTACCTCTCCTCTCCTTAGACTGGTACTTCATCTTTACCTCTCCTCTCCTTAGACTGGTACTGCATCTTTACCTCTCCTCTCCTTAGACTGGTACTGCATCTTTACCTCTCCTCTCCTTAGACTGGCACTGCATATTTACCTCTCCTCTCCTTAGACTGGTACTGCATCTTTACCTCTCCTCCCCTTAGACTGGTACTTCATCTTTACCTCTCCTCCCCTTAGACTGGTACTACATCTTTACCTCTCCTCCCCTTAGACTGGCACTTCATCTTTACCTCTCCTCTCCTTAGACTGGTACTGCATCTTTACCTCTCCTCCCCTTAGACTGGCACCGCATCTTTACCTCTCCTCCCCTTAGACTGGCACTTCATCTTTACCTCTCCTCTCCTTAGACTGGTACTGCATCTTTACCTCTCCTCTCCTTAGACTGGCACTGCATCTTTACCTCTCCTCCCCTTAGACTGGCACTTCATCTTTACCTCTCCTCTCCTTAGACTGGTACTTCATCTTTACCTCTCCTCCCCTTAGACTGGCACCGCATCTTTACCTCTCCTCCCCTTAGACTGGTACTTCATCTTTACCTCTCCTCTCCTTAGACTGGTACTGCATCTTTACCTCTCCTCTCCTTAGACTGGTACTACATCTTTACCTCTCCTCCCCTTAGACTGGCACTTCATCTTTACCTCTCCTCTCCTTAGACTGGTACTGCATCTTTACCTCTCCTCCCCTTAGACTGGTACTGCATCTTTACCTTTCCTACCCTTAGACTGGTACTTCATCTTTACCTCTCCTCTCCTTAGACTGGTACTGCATCTTTACCTCTCCTCTCCTTAGACTGGTACTGCATCTTTACCTCTCCTCCCCTTAGACTGGCACTGCATCTTTACCTCTCCTCTCCTTAGACTGGCACTGCATCTTTACCTCTCCTCCCCTTAGACTGGTACTGCATCTTTACCTTTCCTACCCTTAGACTGGTACTTCATCTTTACCTCTCCTCTCCTTAGACTGGTACTGCATCTTTACCTCTCCTCTCCTTAGACTGGTACTGCATCTTTACCTCTCCTCTCCTTAGACTGGTACTGCATCTTTACCTCTCCTCTCCTTAGACTGGTACTGCATCTTTACCTCTCCTCCCCTTAGACTGGTACTGCATCTTTACCTCTCCTCTCCTTAGACTGGTACTGCATCTTTACCTCTCCTCCCCTTAGACTGGTACTGCATCTTTACCTCTCCTCTCCTTAGACTGGTACTGCATCTTTACCTCTCCTCCCCTTAGACTGGTACTGCATCTTTACCTCTCCTCCCCTTAGACTGGTACTGCATCTTTACCTCTCCTCCCCTTAGACTGGTACTGCATCTTTACCTCTCCTCTCCTTAGACTGGCACTGCATCTTTACCTCTCCTCTCCTTAGACTGGCACTGCATCTTTACCTCTCCTCTCCTTAGACTGGTACTGCATCTTTACCTCTCCTCCCCTTAGACTGGTACTGCATCTTTACCTCTCCTCTCCTTAGA
The DNA here is from genome assembly GCA_037306005.1 of Rhinophrynus dorsalis. Classification (NCBI taxonomy): domain Eukaryota; kingdom Metazoa; phylum Chordata; class Amphibia; order Anura; family Rhinophrynidae; genus Rhinophrynus; species Rhinophrynus dorsalis. The sequence continues at coordinate 512,068,452 of CM074722.1, read as the reverse complement.
CTGGTACTACATCTTTACCTCTCCTCTCCTTAGACTGGCACTGCATCTTTACCTCTCCTCTCCTTAGACTGGTACTTCATCTTTACCTCTCCTCTCCTTAGACTGGTACTGCATCTTTACCTCTCCTCTCCTTAGACTGGTACTGCATCTTTACCTCTCCTCTCCTTAGACTGGCACTGCATCTTTACCTCTCCTCTCCTTAGACTGGTACTGCATCTTTACCTCTCCTCCCCTTAGACTGGCACTGCATCTTTACCTCTCCTCTCCTTAGACTGGTACTGCATCTTTACCTCTCCTCCCCTTAGACTGGTACTACATCTTTACCTCTCCTCTCCTTAGACTGGTACTGCATCTTTACCTCTCCTCCCCTTAGACTGGTACTGCATCTTTACCTCTCCTCTCCTTAGACTGGTACTGCATCTTTACCTCTCCTCCCCTTAGACTGATACTGCATCTTTACCTCTCCTCCCCTTAGACTGGTACTGCATCTTTACCTCTCCTCTCCTTAGACTGGTACTGCATCTTTACCTCTCCTCCCCTTAGACTGACACTTCATCTTTACCTTTCCTCCCCTTAGACTGGTACTGCATCTTTACCTCTCCTCCCCTTAGACTGGCACTGCATCTTTACCTCTCCTCTCCTTAGACTGGTACTGCATCTTTACCTCTCCTCTCCTTAGACTGGTACTGCATCTTTACCTCTCCTCTCCTTAGACTGGTACTTCATCTTTACCTCTCCTCCCCTTAGACTGGCACTGCATCTTTACCTCTCCTCCCCTTAGACTGGTACTGCATCTTTACCTCTCCTCTCCTTAGACTGGTACTGCATCTTTACCTCTCCTCCCCTTAGACTGGTACTGCATCTTTACCTCTCCTCCCCTTAGACTGGCACTTCATCTTTACCTCTCCTCTCCTTAGACTGGCACTGCATCTTTACCTCTCCTCCCCTTAGACTGGCACTGCATCTTTACCTCTCCTCCCCTTAGACTGGCACTGCATCTTTACCTCTCCTCTCCTTAGACTGGCACTGCATCTTTACCTCTCCTCCCCTTAGACTGGCACTTCATCTTCACCTCTCCTCCCCTTAGACTGGTACTACATCTTTACCTCTCCTCTCCTTAGACTGGCACTGCATCTTTACCTCTCCTCTCCTTAGACTGGTACTGCATCTTTACCTCTCCTCCCCTTAGACTGGTACTGCATCTTTACCTCTCCTCCCCTTAGACTGGTACTGCATCTTTACCTCTCCTCCCCTTAGACTGGTACTGCATCTTTACCTCTCCTCTCCTTAGACTGGCACTTCATCTTTACCTCTCCTCTCCTTAGACTGGTACTGCATCTTTACCTCTCCTCCCCTTAGACTGGCACTTCATCTTTACCTCTCCTCCCCTTAGACTGGCACTACATCTTTACCTCTCCTCTCCTTAGACTGGCACTTCATCTTTACCTCTCCTCTCCTTAGACTGGTACTGCATCTTTACCTCTCCTCCCCTTAGACTGGTACTGCATCTTTACCTCTCCTCCCCTTAGACTGGTACTGCATCTTTACCTCTCCTCCCCTTAGACTGGTACTGCATCTTTACCTCTCCTCTCCTTAGACTGGCACTGCATCTTTACCTCTCCTCTCCTTAGACTGGCACTGCATCTTTACCTCTCCTCCCCTTAGACTGGCACTGCATCTTTACCTCTCCTCCTCTTAGACTGGCACTGCATCTTTACCTCTCCTCTCCTTAGACTGGTACTGCATCTTTACCTCTCCTCCCCTTAGACTGGTACTGCATCTTTACCTCTCCTCTCCTTAGACTGGCACTGCATCTTTACCTCTCCTCTCCTTAGACTGGTACTGCATCTTTACCTCTCCTCTCCTTAGACTGACACTTCATCTTTACCTCTCCTCCCCTTAGACTGGCACTGCATCTTTACCTCTCCTCTCCTTAGACTGACACTTCATCTTTACCTCTCCTCCCCTTAGACTGGTACTGCATCTTTACCTCTCCTCCCCTTAGACTGGTACTGCATCTTTACCTCTCCTCCCCTTAGACTGGTACTTCATCTTTACCTCTCCTCTCCTTAGACTGGCACTGCATCTTTACCTCTCCTCCCCTTAGACTGGCACTTCATCTTTACCTCTCCTCTCCTTAGACTGGCACTGCATCTTTACCTCTCCTCCCCTTAGACTGGCACTTCATCTTTACCTCTCCTCCCCTTAGACTGGTACTGCATCTTTACCTCTCCTCCCCTTAGACTGGTACTGCATCTTTACCTCTCCTCCCCTTAGACTGGTACTTCATCTTTACCTCTCCTCTCCTTAGACTGGCACTGCATCTTTACCTCTCCTCCCCTTAGACTGGCACTTCATCTTTACCTCTCCTCTCCTTAGACTGGTACTTCATCTTTACCTCTCCTCCCCTTAGACTGGCACCGCATCTTTACCTCTCCTCCCCTTAGACTGGTACTTCATCTTTACCTCTCCTCTCCTTAGACTGGTACTGCATCTTTACCTCTCCTCCCCTTAGACTGGTACTACATCTTTACCTCTCCTCCCCTTAGACTGGTACTGCATCTTTACCTCTCCTCCCCTTAGACTGGTACTGCATCTTTACCTCTCCTCCCCTTAGACTGGTACTGCATCTTTACCTCTCCTCCCCTTAGACTGGTACTACATCTTTACCTCTCCTCCCCTTAGACTGGTACTGCATCTTTACCTCTCCTCCCCTTAGACTGGTACTGCATCTTTACCTCTCCTCCCCTTAGACTGGTACTGCATCTTTACCTCTCCTCCCCTTAGACTGGTACTGCATCTTTACCTCTCCTCCCCTTAGACCGGCACTGCATCTTTACCTCTCCTCCCCTTAGACTGGTACTGCATCTTTACCTCTCCTCCCCTTAGACTGGCACTGCATCTTTACCTCTCCTCCCCTTAGATTGGCACTGCATCTTTACCTCTCCTCCCTTAGACTGGCACTTCATCTTCACCTCTCCTCCCCTTAGACTGGTACTGCATCTTTACCTCTCCTCCCCTTAGACTGGCACTGCATCTTTACCTCTCCTCCCCTTAGACTGGTACTGCATCTTTACCTCTCCTCTCCTTAGACTGGTACTACATCTTTACCTCTCCTCCCCTTAGACTGGCACTTCATCTTTACCTCTCCTCTCCTTAGACTGGTACTGCATCTTTACCTCTCCTCCCCTTAGACTGGTACTGCATCTTTACCTTTCCTACCCTTAGACTGGTACTTCATCTTTACCTCTCCTCTCCTTAGACTGGTACTGCATCTTTACCTCTCCTCCCCTTAGACTGGCACTGCATCTTTACCTCTCCTCCCCTTAGACTGGTACTTCATCTTTACCTCTCCTCTCCTTAGACTGGTACTGCATCTTTACCTCTCCTCCCCTTAGACTGGTACTGCATCTTTACCTCTCCTCCCCTTAGACTGGCACTGCATCTTTACCTCTCCTCCCCTTAGACTGGTACTTCATCTTTACCTCTCCTCTCCTTAGACTGGCACTGCATCTTTACCTCTCCTCTCCTTAGACTGGCACTGCATCTTTACCTCTCCTCCCCTTAGACTGGCACTGCATCTTTACCTCTCCTCCCCTTAGACTGGTACTTCATCTTTACCTCTCCTCTCCTTAGACTGGTACTGCATCTTTACCTCTCCTCCCCTTAGACTGGCACTGTATCTTTACCTCTCCTCTCCTTAGACTGGTACTGCATCTTTACCTCTCCTCTCCTTAGACTGGTACTGCATCTTTACCTCTCCTCCCCTTAGACTGGCACTGCATCTTTACCTCTCCTCTCCTTAGACTGGCACTGCATCTTTACCTCTCCTCCCCTTAGACTGGTACTGCATCTTTACCTTTCCTACCCTTAGACTGGTACTTCATCTTTACCTCTCCTCTCCTTAGACTGGTACTGCATCTTTACCTCTCCTCTCCTTAGACTGGTACTGCATCTTTACCTCTCCTCCCCTTAGACTGGTACTTCATCTTTACCTCTCCTCCCCTTAGACTGCTACTTCATCTTTACCTCTCCTCCCTTAGACTGGTACTGCATCTTTACCTCTCCTCTCCTTAGACTGGCACTGCATCTTTACCTCTCCTCTCCTTAGACTGGCACTGCATCTTTACCTCTCCTCTCCTTAGACTGGTACTGCATCTTTACCTCTCCTCTCCTTAGACTGGTACTGCATCTTTACCTCTCCTCTCCTTAGACTGGTACTTCATCTTTACCTCTCCTCCCCTTAGACTGGCACTGCATCTTTACCTCTCCTCCCCTTAGACTGGTACTGCATCTTTACCTCTCCTCTCCTTAGACTGGTACTGCATCTTTACCTCTCCTCCCCTTAGACTGGCACCGCATCTTTACCTCTCCTCCCCTTAGACTGGCACTGCATCTTTACCTCTCCTCTCCTTAGACTGGCACTTCATCTTTACCTCTCCTCTCCTTAGACTGGCACTTCATCTTTACCTCTCCTCTCCTTAGACTGGTACTGCATCTTTACCTCTCCTCCCCTTAGACTGGTACTTCATCTTTACCTCTCCTCTCCTTAGACTGGCACTTCATCTTTACCTCTCCTCTCCTTAGACTGGTACTGCATCTTTACCTCTCCTCTCCTTAGACTGGCACTTCATCTTTACCTCTCCTCTCCTTAGACTGGTACTGCATCTTTACCTTTCCTACCCTTAGACTGGTACTTCATCTTTACCTCTCCTCTCCTTAGACTGGTACTGCATCTTTACCTCTCCTCCCCTTAGACTGGCACTGCATCTTTACCTCTCCTCCCCTTAGACTGGTACTGCATCTTTACCTCTCCTCTCCTTATACTGGTACTGCATCTTTACCTCTCCTCTCCTTAGACTGGCACTTCATCTTTACCTCTCCTCTCCTTAGACTGGCACTTCATCTTTACCTCTCCTCCCCTTAGACTGGTACTGCATCTTTACCTCTCCTCTCCTTAGACTGGTACTTCATCTTTACCTCTCCTCCCCTTAGACTGGCACCGCATCTTTACCTCTCCTCCCCTTAGACTGGTACTTCATCTTTACCTCTCCTCTCCTTAGACTGGTACTGCATCTTTACCTCTCCTCCCCTTAGACTGGTACTGCATCTTTACCTCTCCTCTCCTTAGACTGGTACTGCATCTTTACCTCTCCTCCCCTTAGACTGGCACCGCATCTTTACCTCTCCTCCCCTTAGACTGGCACTGCATCTTTACCTCTCCTCTCCTTAGACTGGCACTTCATCTTTACCTCTCCTCTCCTTAGACTGGTACTGCATCTTTACCTCTCCTCCCCTTAGACTGGTACTGCATCTTTACCTCTCCTCTCCTTATACTGGTACTGCATCTTTACCTCTCCTCTCCTTAGACTGGCACTTCATCTTTACCTCTCCTCTCCTTAGACTGGTACTTCATCTTTACCTCTCCTCCCCTTAGACTGGCACTGCATCTTTACCTCTCCTCCCCTTAGACTGGTACTGCATCTTTACCTCTCCTCCCCTTAGACTGGTACTTCATCTTTACCTCTCCTCTCCTTAGACTGGTACTGCATCTTTACCTCTCCTCCCCTTAGACTGGCACTGTATCTTTACCTCTCCTCTCCTTAGACTGGTACTGCATCTTTACCTCTCCTCTCCTTATACTGGTACTGCATCTTTACCTCTCCTCCCCTTAGACTGGCACTGCATCTTTACCTCTCCTCCCCTTAGACTGGCACTGCATCTTTACCTCTCCTCCTTTTGACACAATTGACAACCATCATTCTCCTTCACTTACACACCACATTCCTTATTCTCTTCCACTTAACCCGCTGCTTTCAATGTCTGAACACATTTTAACCCCTTCCCAACAATGGACGTACATGTCACTTAGTGAAGGAGGATGTACATGTACGTCCCAGAAGTCCGGGTCCCTGAGCGGCCCGGCTTGATCGACGTTCCTGCTTCCTTTGTCCTTGTCACCTCTGCGACATTCTTACTATCCGGTTACCATTGGCTTGTCCTCCGCCTCTGCTCCAGCAGGTTGCCAAGTGTTGTCTCAGTTACTGCTCTGGCCTAGTCCTCCGCTACTGTCATTCCGGTTGCAAGTGTTGCCTCCGTGATTGCTTTGGTAAAGTGCCATTGGTGTGTCCTCCGCTACTGCTCTGGCAGGTTGCCAAGTGTTGTCTCAGTTACTGCTCCGGCAGAGCTCCTCTGGCCTAGTCCTCCGCTACTGTCATACCGGTTGCAATTGTTGCCTCCGTGATTGCTCCGGTAGTGCTCATTCTACCTCAGTTGGGCTGGCAGTTCACGTATGTTTGCTGACCTTGGCTTGTTAAAGTATCATTCCAGTACCTTCATACATGGGACTGTTTACCATCATTGATGAACTTTAACTCCTGCAGTGCCGGAATCCTGGTAACCTACTTCTCTTGCCTGACCTGTGTCAGTATATACTGTCTGTACCTTCATGTTATGCTGGACCTGTGTGGGCACTGAATAATTTACCTGTCGTGTGTCTGTAATATACTGTTGTATATTACAGGACCTGTGAGGGTTCTTACTGTATTGTTTTATTCAATAAAACTGTGTTTTTATCCTAACCACTGTGTCTGTGAGTCAAACAAACCGTTACATCTACCTATTGATTGGCCTGGCCTCAAGAGCAGCTGTGGCCCTAACTTCGAATTCCAGGACCATGAGAATCTGGATGGACCAGATTGAACAAGCCTTCCTTCAAGGCGATTCACGTTCCTCAATAGCAGAATCCCTGTCAGACCTGAAGCTGGCTACAGAGTTTATTATAGACTCCTCCACAGACTTGGTGCATCTTCAGTCTAAGGCCCTGCTCTTTTCAGTCTCTGCCAGACGTGTTCACTGGCTTTGCCCTTGGAATGCTGACAGCATATCCAAATTGAACCTTTGCACTCTTCCGTTTACTGACTCCATGTTTGGAGTCTCCATTTGACTCCATGTTTGGGGAAAAATTGGATGACCTCATCAAGAAAGCTTCCTGGGGCAAAAGCTTATTTTTACCCCAGGAAATAAAGAACAAGGGAATCAATTTTTTTTTTTTTTTTTTGGCCCTTCCTGGACGAATTGTCAACAGACCAGTCTTCAGGGAGGTACACATTTATTGGCCAGGGAAGGAATCCTCCAGATCCCATTCCTCGAAGACAGGCCAGTCTTTCACCTTTCATTCCTTCAGACCTAGTATCGCAGAAAAAGAAGCAGAATATTCAATTTCCAAGTCAGTTGGAAAATTCTGACGGTGTCCAGGTCCCGTCTTTGGGAGGTGGAGGCTGTATAAGTCATTTCCACGAGATCTGGACCAACGTGGTAACAGACAATTGGGTTCTTCAGGTGGTTGCTTGAGGGTATTCTATGGAATTCAAGTCCCAACCCTGAAAGCCAGTTTTCAGACCATCAAGGCTTCCCAAAGACCCCATGAAGAAAACTTACCTGCAAGATTTAATCTCGCTTCTCCTAGCACGAGTCCCACAGGAAGAGAGGGGTCAAGGTATCTACTTGATCCTTTTTATTTGTATAAAAAAAAATCCTCAGGGGATTTCCGCCCCATCTTGGACCTCAAGGCTTTAAATCGCCATCTGAACACAAGGAAATTCAAGATGGAATCCATACAGACTATTATCAAAGTAGTCCTGCCCAGAGATTGGATGGTGTCATTGTATCTAAGACTCCGATCTCCATATTCCAGTACTTCCAGACCATCAGATTTCTTAGATTTGCTGGGGACAATCACCACTTCCAATTCACATGCCTGCCATTTGGTATAGCAACGTCTCCAAGGACTTGTTCTAAACCTCTTCTGTCTCTGGTTGCAGAACTCTGACTTCAAGGCATTAGGATCTACCGTTATTTGGACGATATCCTGATCATCTCTCAAGACATGAATTCCCTGCTGCTTCACAGGGACCAATCAATAGCCTTCCTGTACCAACTGGGATGGATAGTGAACTTCGAGAAGATCCAACAGATGGTCTTCCTAGGTGTTCTTTTCGACACATCTCAAGGAAAAGTCTTCCTGCCATCGGGAAAAGGCACAAAACTTCTCGTCCCAGATCCTGAGCATCAGTCATCCAGCTCCTCTCATGGTGAGAAAGTGTATGAACATCCTGGGCCTGATGTCATCCACCATCCAGGTGGTAAGATGGGCCTCTTGGTTTGAGACCCTTCCAGCTATCTTTTCTGAATCAATGGGACAACCGGTTCGACCATTTAGAAGATCCTATTCTTATCCCAGAACAAGTCAGAAGCAATCTGAAATGGTGGGAAGAGACCCACAATCTAACACAAATAAAGTCCCTAAAAGACAGTGTGGACCATTCTTACCACAGATGCAAGGGGAAAGGTTGGGGCACCCACCGAGAACATCTAGCACAAGGACCTTGGCCCTTGCAATCCTCAAGCTTGCCCTCAAACATATTAGAACTCAGAGCTGCAGCACAGGCTATTCTACACTTCACCTCCCTACTAAACAATCAAGCACTCAAGCTTGTAATGAACAACCGTGCTGCAGTCTTGTGTCAAAAAGCAAGGAGGAACCAGAAGCAGAGCACTCATGACGGAACTCGCTCTCATCCTCTCATGGGCTGTATCCAATGCAAAGGACCTCACGGCAGTCTACTTGCAGGGGAAGCTCAATGTACGCATGGACTTCCTCGGCAGACACCAGTTGAACTAAAATTCTTGGGCCTTGAACTGGGAGACTTTTGGAGCGATTGTCCAAAAGTTGGGTCACCCAGACATAGACCTGATGGCCTCTCCCCAGAACAAGAACTTCCAGTAGTTTTACGGAGAAATCTGGTGCCCGGAAGCCCAGGGAGTAGATGAATTCTGTCAGTATTGGAATTGGGGTCTCCATTACATCTTCCCTCCTATCTCTCTGATCCCCAGTGTTCTCCATAAGGTTTGGCTGGACAACGTGGAAGCCATTGTGGTCATCCCCTTTTGGCCAAGAAGACCATTGTTGTTTACGGAACTACAGAGTCTGTCTATCAGCGACCCCTGAATCCTTCCCAACAGGAAAGATCTACTCTTCCATGGACCGATTCTCCATCCAGAACCTGCCAAACTTCAGCTGGTGACTGAGCGGCAAAACTTATTAGCCCAAGGTCTTTCAGACTCTACTATTGATCTCCTTCTCAAGTCTCAAAGTTCTCCACCTCTAGTTCCTATTATTGTATCTGGTCCACCATTTCCCTTTGGGCCTAAAAAAGGAGTGACTCCCACCTCTCCATCTATTGTTCATATCCTAGACTTCCTTTCAGAGAGATTCCATCAGGGACTGAGCCCTAGTACTTTAAAAGTACAAGTCTCAGCTTTATCGGCAATAACTGGAACCAGATGGGCACAGCAGGACCTCATTATCCATTTTTTTTTCAAAGCCCTGCAACGTCTACACCCCACAGTTAGGAACCTGGCACCTTCTTGGGATCTTCCCTTAGTGCTGGATGCTTTGTCATCAGATCCGTCTGAGCCTCTGGCTCGCATCTCGCTAGGTCTGCTTTCCTTAAACATTGCCTTCCTGATTGCAATTACATCTGAGAAGAACCTCAAGCCTTGTCAGTAAGGGAACCTTGCATGCATTTCTCTAAAGACTGTTACTCTCCGGCCTGTACCAGAATTTCTTCCAAAGGTGGTTTCTCCTTTCCATTTGGCTCAAGACATAGTTCTGCCCTCCTTTGTTCCTGATGTCTCCAGAGGGGATAAACCAGAATGGATCAACTTGGACTTAGTCAGAAGTTTTCATTAAAAGAACAGGCTCTATCAAAGTTGGAAAAGCTGTTTATAGTCCTTTCAGGACACAGACAAGGGTGGCCTGTCGCTAGAACCACAACCGCCAGATGGATCGTCACCTGCATATCAGGCAAAAGGACTTCCTGCACCCCGGGGGATTAAAGCCCACTCCTCCAGGTCGGTAGCTACTTCCTGGGCAGCAGAGGCCAGGATTTCTCCAGATGACATCTGTAGGGCAGCAACCTGGTCATCTAATACCACCTTTGTCAGGCACTATTGGCTGGATGTCCGCTCCAGATATCCTGTACTTTTTGGCAGAAAAGTTCTTCGTTCAGTCTGTTTTTGTTTCCTCAATAAATGGGTTATGTTTTTTGCATTATTTTCCGTCTCAGAGTTGTTCGTTTTTCCCCACCCTACTTAGTTGTCTTGGGTACTCTCCCTTTCGTGAACTCTGCCTCGTCTGGACCAGGAAAATGGGAAAATTTAATCAGCTTACCATTATTTTCCTTTCCTGGTCCAGACGAGGCAGCGTTCACTGGATCCCACCCAGTTTAATAAATAATTTTTCTCGGCTAGGTAACTTACACACCTTTTTCAGGGGGAGGGAATCTTTTTATTAACTTTGGGGGTGTTTCCTGTCCTGATGGCTGAAGGTGGAAGCTTAACCCTTTCATGAACGCTGCCTCGTCTGGACTAGGAAAGGAAAATAATGGTAAGCTGATTAAATTTTCCCATTATGCCATCCATCTCATTCACCACTTGTCTACCATATTCCCCCGGCATCTGAGCTAGTCAGGCACAAACAGTGACTGATTGGACTCCTTCTGTTTAAACCCATAATAGGTCTCTGTGAGTGTGATAAGTGCAGTGCATGTAGAAGCAGGGGTGAGTGTGAGAAGTGCAGTGTATGTAGAGGCAGGTGTGAATGTGAGAAGTGCAGTGCATGTAGAGGCAGGTGTGAGTGTGAGAAGTGCAGTGCATGTAGAGGCAGGTGTGAGTGTGAGAAGTGCAGTGCATGTAGAGGCAGGGGTGAGTGTGAGAAGTGCAGTGCATGTAGAGGCAGGTGTGAGTGTGAGAAGTGCAGTGCATGTAGAGGCAGGGGTGAGTGTGAGAAGTGCAGTGCATGTAGAGGCAGGTGTGAGTGTGAGAAGTGCAGTGCATGTAGAGGCAGGTGTGAGTGTGAGAAGCGCAGTGCATGTAGAGGCAGGTGTGAGTGTGAGAAGCGCAGTGCATGTAGAGGCAGGTGTGAGTGTGAGAAGTGCAGTGCATGTAGAAGCAGGGGTGAGTGTGAGAAGTGCAGTGCATGTAGAGGCAGGTGTGAGTGAGAAGTGCAGTGCATGTAGAGGCAGGGGTGAGTGTGAGAAGTGCAGTGCATGTAGAGGCAGGTGTGAGTGTGAGAAGTGCAGTGCATGTAGAGGCAGGGGTGAGTGTGAGAAGTGCAGTGCATGTAGAGGCAGGGGTGAGTGTGAGAAGTGCAGTGCATGTTGAGGCAGGGGTGAGTGTGAGAAGTGCAGTGCATGTAGAGGCAGGGGTGAGTGTGAGAAGCGCAGTGCATGTAGAGGCAGGTGTGAGTGTGAGAAGTGCAGTGCATGTAGAGGCAGGTGTGAGTGTGAGAAGTGCAGTGCATGTAGAGGCAGGGTGTGAGTGTGAGAAGTGCAGTGCATGTAGAGGCAGGTGTGAGTGTGAGAAGCGCAGTGCATGTAGAAGCAGGGGTGAGTGTGAGAAGTGCAGTGCATGTAGAGGCAGGTGTGAGTGAGAAGTGCAGTGCATGTAGAGGCAGGGGTGAGTGTGAGAAGTGCAGTGCATGTAGAGGCAGGGGTGAGTGTGAGAAATGCAGTGCATGTAGAGGCAGGTGTGAGTGTGAAAAGTGCAGTGCATGTAGAGGCAGGGGTGAGTGTGAGAAGTGCAGTGCATGTAGAGGCAGGGGTGAGTGTGAGAAGTGCAGTGCATGTAGAGGCAGGGGTGAGTGTGAGAAGCGCAGTGCATGTAGAGGCAGGTGTGAGTGTGAGAAGTGCAGTGCATGTAGAGGCAGGTGTGAGTGTGAGAAGTGCAGTGCATGTAGAGGCAGGTGTGAGTGTGAGAAGTGCAGTGCATGTAGAAGCAGGTGTGAGTGTGAGAAGTGCAGTGCATGTAGAGGCAGGTGTGAGTGTGAGAAGCGCAGTGCATGTAGAAGCAGGGGTGAGTGTGAGAAGTGCAGTGCATGTAGAGGCAGGTGTGAGTGAGAAGTGCAGTGCATGTAGAGGCAGGGGTGAGTGTGAGAAGTGCAGTGCATGTAGAGGCAGGTGTGAGTGTGAGAAGCGCAGTGCATGTAGAGGCAGGGGTGAGTGTGAGAAGCGCAGTGCATGTAGAGGCAGGGGTGAGTGTGAGAAGTGCAGTGCATGTAGAGGCAGGGTGTGAGTGTGAGAAGTGCAGTGCATGTAGAGGCAGGGGTGAGTGTGAGAAGTGCAGTGCATGTAGAGGCAGGTGTGAGTGTGAGAAGTGCAGTGCATGTAGAGGCAGGTGTGAGTGAGAAGTGCAGTGCATGTAGAGGCAGGGGTGAGTGTGAGAAGTGCAGTGCATGTAGAGGCAGGGGTGAGTGTGAGAAGTGCAGTGCATGTAGAGGCAGGGGTGAGTGTGAGAAGTGCAGTGCATGTAGAGGCAGGGGTGAGTGTGAGAAGTGCAGTGCATGTAGAGGCAGGGTGTGAGTGTGAGAAGTGCAGTGCATGTAGAGGCAGGGTGTGAGTGTGAGAAGTGCAGTGCATGTAGAGGCAGGTGTGAGTGTGAGAAGTGCAGTGCATGTAGAGGCAGGGTGTGAGTGTGAGAAGTGCAGTGCATGTAGAGGCAGGTGTGAGTGTGAGAAGTGCAGTGCATGTAGAGGCAGGGGTGAGTGTGAGAAGTGCAGTGCATGTAGAGGCAGGGTGTGAGTGTGAGAAGTGCAGTGCATGTAGAGGCAGGGGTGAGTGTGAGAAGTGCAGTGCATGTAGAGGCAGGTGTGAGTGTGAGAAGTGCAGTGCATGTAGAGGCAGGTGTGAGTGAGAAGTGCAGTGCATGTAGAGGCAGGGGTGAGTGTGAGAAGTGCAGTGCATGTAGAGGCAGGGGTGAGTGTGAGAAGTGCAGTGCATGTAGAGGCAGGTGTGAGTGTGAGAAGTGCAGTGCATGTAGAGGCAGGGTGTGAGTGTGAGAAGTGCAGTGCATGTAGAGGCAGGGTGTGAGTGTGAGAAGTGCAGTGCATGTAGAGGCAGGTGTGAGTGTGAGAAGTGCAGTGCATGTAGAGGCAGGGTGTGAGTGTGAGAAGTGCAGTGCATGTAGAGGCAGGTGTGAGTGTGAGAAGTGCAGTGCATGTAGAGGCAGGGGTGAGTGTGAGAAGTGCAGTGCATGTAGAGGCAGGTGTGAGTGTGAGAGTGCAGTGCATGTAGAGGCAGGGTGTGAGTGTGAGAAGTGCAGTGCATGTAGAGGCAGGGGTGAGTGTGAGAAGTGCAGTGCATGTAGAGGCAGGGTGTGAGTGTGAGAAGTGCAGTGCATGTAGAGGCAGGGTGTGAGTGTGAGAAGTGCAGTGCATGTAGAGGCAGGGGTGAGTGTGAGAAGTGCAGTGCATGTAGAGGCAGGGGTGAGTGTGAGAAGTGCAGTGCATGTAGAGGCAGGGGTGAGTGTGAGAAGTGCAGTGCATGTAGAGGCAGGGGTGAGTGTGAGAAGTGCAGTGCATGTAGAGGCAGGGTGTGAGTGTGAGAAGTGCAGTGCATGTAGAGGCAGGGGTGAGTGTGAGAAGTGCAGTGCATGTAGAGGCAGGGGTGAGTGTGAGAAGTGCAGTGCATGTAGAGGCAGGTGTGAGTGTGAGAAGTGCAGTGCATGTAGAGGCAGGTGTGAGTGTGAGAAGTGCAGTGCATGTAGAGGCAGGGGTGAGTGTGAGAAGCGCAGTGCATGTAGAGGCAGGGTGTGAGTGTGAGAAGTGCAGTGCATGTAGAGGCAGGGGTGAGTGTGAGAAGCGCAGTGCATGTAGAGGCAGGGGTGAGTGTGAGAAGCGCAGTGCATGTAGAGGCAGGGTGTGAGAAGTGCAGTGCATGTAGAGGCAGGTGTGAGTGTGAGAAGTGCAGTGCATGTAGAGGCAGGTGTGAGTGTGAGAAGTGCAGTGCATGTAGAGGCAGGTGTGAGTGTGAGAAGTGCAGTGCATGTAGAGGCAGGTGTGAGTGTGAGAAGTGCAGTGCATGTAGAGGCAGGTGTGAGTGTGAGAAGTGCAGTGCATGTAGAGGCAGGGTGTGAGTGTGAGAAGTGCAGTGCATGTAGAGGCAGGGGTGAGTGTGAGAAGTGCAGTGCATGTAGAGGCAGGTGTGAGTGTGAGAAGTGCAGTGCATGTAGAGGCAGGGGTGAGTGTGAGAAGTGCAGTGCATGTAGAGGCAGGGGTGAGTGTGAGAAGTGCAGTGCATGTAGAGGCAGGGGTGAGTGTGAGAAGTGCAGTGCATGTAGAGGCAGGGTGTGAGTGTGAGAAGTGTAGTGCATGTAGAGGCAGGGGTGAGTGTGAGAAGTGCAGTGCATGTAGAGGCAGGGGTGAGTGTGAGAAGTGCAGTGCATGTAGAGGCAGGTGTGAGTGTGAGAAGTGCAGTGCATGTAGAGGCAGGGGTGAGTGTGAGAAGTGCAGTGCATGTAGAGGCAGGGGTGAGTGTGAGAAGTGCAGTGCATGTAGAGGCAGGTGTGAGTGTGAGAAGTGCAGTGCATGTAGAGGCAGGTGTGAGTGTGAGAAGTGCAGTGCATGTAGAGGCAGGTGTGAGTGTGAGAAGTGCAGTGCATGTAGAGGCAGGGGTGAGTGTGAGAAGTGCAGTGCATGTAGAGGCAGGGGTGAGTGTGAGAAGCGCAGTGCATGTAGAGGCAGGGTGTGAGTGTGAGAAGTGCAGTGCATGTAGAGGCAGGGGTGAGTGTGAGAAGTGCAGTGCATGTAGAGGCAGGGGTGAGTGTGAGAAGTGCAGTGCATGTAGAGGCAGGTGTGAGTGAGAAGTGCAGTGCATGTAGAGGCAGGGGTGAGTGTGAGAAGTGCAGTGCATGTAGAGGCAGGGGTGAGTGTGAGAAGTGCAGTGCATGTAGAGGCAGGGGTGAGTGTGAGAAGTGCAGTGCATGTAGAGGCAGGGGTTAGTGGATACTTGTGGACTGAACTCTGATCACATCTGTACAACACTTATTGCTACTGTAACAACTGAGGTTTTATGTGAATCCCACTATCGGTCACAGTGTTGTCTCTCCCTGATACAGAGCACATTGAGCCAGGGATCTTAGGGTTAATGTAGTCGAGCATGTATAGTGTAATCTGTTTGCCGCGGGGTGTAGAGAGACCGGTCCATAGACTTGTAAGTAGATTTACACTTTGTTTTGTTTTGTTTTTCAGCCTAATATGGGGCTTCAGGGATCATCGTGTCCACATAACCAGAATTTTGATATTTCTTTGATTGCTTTCACGCAGTTTTGCTCTAACATGTTACTTCACACACCTTCTCTATAGACGTAGGAGACCAGTAAAGTGCGTTATACAGGGGTGCTAACTGCTCAGACACAAGCACTCTAACTAGGTATCTGTATGTGATCCGGTATGTGCACGTGTTGTCTTGAGAAAGGCTCCTGTATGAGCCCAAACGTCTTAAAATAAAACCTTAAGTTCTTTTTTCCACATATAAGATCTACAAGTGCTTTTCTTTCCATGTTGGTTGAACTCACCACATCTTTTTGTTTAAATATATATATATATTCTAGTGTTGTGCGTATAATTATAAATATTCCATTCCATCTGTCTCATCCCAGTTCTGTTATATGACTTTATGCAAGTAACTATATATATATAATTTCATTTGTGTTGTTTACAGATTTCCCTAGACTTTTATCCCAGTAATTAATAGTAAATATCTGTTATTTACACCAAACTGTCTCTTACTAGCCCTAATACATGACTTTATAGCAGTAATTAATATTATATATTTGATATTTACCCATTCTCTGCTGTTTGCATTTTCTCAGCCCTGTTAGTCTACTGGATTTTGGCTTTTATAACGAAGACAATTAAGTTTGTTAAGTTCTGTGACAATGGGATCAGCTTCCGCCAGCTGCGCTACTGCCTGACCGGTCTACTGGCCATCTTCTATGGGTCGTTACTGGCCGTGGAGATCAATGTCATCAGGGTGAGGGTGAGTTGTCTGTAGTCATTCTGGGAGAACACGGCCCTGCGAGGCTTCCCATGTCCCTTACAGTCCAGTATAGTGAGTGACGTTCATACTCTACCACATCACGCACCCTATAGGCAGCACTGACCCCCTTCCTTTTACTTCAGAGCAGAATTCCCTTTACACTGCTCCATCTTAACCACCTGCATACTGGACTGATCCACAACACACCGCTTTGCAATAGGATGGGCCCTATCTGGCGTTCAATAAGAAAATCAGTGCTTTAAGATGTAATGGATGGCCCTTTAATGGACTTGAGGACCACTTGTTCAGCCTTGTGGCAGATATGTGGGGGTGATGTCTGTCTATATTAGGGGGTGTCCTCTGGAGGGAGGCTATGTCAGTAGTAGGGGGGTGTCCTCTGGAGGGCAGGCTGTGTCAGTAGTAGTAGGGGGGGTGTATCCTCTGGAGGGCAGGCTGTGTCAGTAGTAGTAGTAGGGGGTGTATCCTCTGGAGGGCAGGCTGTGTCAGTAGTAGGGGGGTGTATCCTCTGGAGGGTAGGCTGTGTCAGTAATAGTAGTAGTGGGGGGGTGTATCCTCTGGAGGGCAGGCTGTGTCAGTAGTAGTGGGGGGGGGTGTCCTCTGGAGGGCAGGCTGTGTCAGTAGTAGTAGTGGGGGGGTGTCCTCTGGAGGGCAGGCTGTGTCAGTAGTAGTAAGGGGGGGTGTTCTCTGGAGGGCAGGCTGTGTCAGTAGTAGTAGGGGGTGTATCCTCTGGAGGGCAGGCTGTGTCAGTAGTAGTAGGGGGGGTGTCCTCTGGAGGGCAGGCTGTGTCAGTAGTAGTAGTGGGGGGGTGTCCTCTGGAGGGCAGGCTGTGTCAGTAGTAGTAGGGGGGGGTGTATCCTCTGGAGGGCAGGCTGTGTCAGTAGTAGTAGGGGGGGTGTTCTCTGGAGGGCAGGCTGTGTCAGTAGTAGTAGGGGGGTGTCCTCTGGAGGGAGGCTATGTCAGTAGTAGGGGGGTGTATCCTCTGGAGGGTAGGCTGTGTCAGTAATAGTAGTAGTGGGGGGGGGTGTATCCTCTGGAGGGCAGGCTGTGTCAGTAGTAGTGGGGGGGTGTCCTCTGGAGGGCAGGCTGTGTCAGTAGTAGTAGTGGGGGGGTGTCCTCTGGAGGGCAGGCTGTGTCAGTAGTAGTAGGGGGGGTGTATCCTCTGGAGGGCAGGCTGTGTCAGTAGTAGTAGGGGGGGTGTTCTCTGGAGGGCAGGCTGTGTCAGTAGTAGTAGGGGGGTGTATCCTCTGGAGGGCAGGCTGTGTCAGTAGTAGTAGGGGGGTGTATCCTCTGGAGGGCAGGCTGTGTCAGTAGTAGTAGGGGGTGTATCCTCTGGAGGGCAGGCTGTGTCAGTAGTAGTAGTAGGGGGGGTGTCCTCTGGAGGGCAGGCTGTGTCAGTAGTAGTAGTAGGGAGGGGTGTCCTCTGGAGGGCAGGCTGTGTCAGTAGTAGTAGTAGGGAGGGGTGTCCTCTGGAGGGCAGGCTGTGTCAGTAGTAGTAGGGGTTGTGTCCTCTGGAGGGCAGGCTGTGTCAGTAGTAGCAGTAGGGGGGTGTCCTCTGGAGGGCAGGCTGTGTCAGTACTAGGTGGGTGTTACCTCCAGGGGGCAGTTTGTCTGCTGATGAATTGCTCCCCTTTGGTTTCTTGCATGCACCCCATCCAAATTCAGGAATACATGAATTGGGGACCTGCAGGGGCAGTTTTAGGGCTTTCGTTACTCAGCTCCAAATACCTTAAACCTTCACTGTTTAACCCTTTGTCTTCCAGAGGTATGTCTTCTATAAATGCCCCAAAGAAGTGAAGCCTCCAGAGGACCTTCAGGATCTGGGTGTTCGCTTCCTGCAGCCCTTCGTGAACCTCCTGTCCAAGGGCACCTACTGGTGGATGAACACCTTCATCAAGACCGCCCACAAGAAGCCCATCGACCTGAAGGCCATCGGAAAACTGCCCATTGCCATGAGAGCCGTCACCAACTACATCCTCCTGAATCAGGCCTTCGAGGCGCAGAGGGTGAGTAACCGGCTATAAGAAAGTAAAATCCGAACATGGCCGGACACCGTGCCCCCGAACAGCCAAAAAGGGTCATGGACTGAATAGTAAATGGGGGAAAGACAAGAGAAATGGAGATGGGATTTTATTTAGAAAAGGGATAAAAAGAGGGGAGGATGGCATCTCTCTCTGTTGTGCAACGTTGTATAATTTTCTTTCCTCTAACAGAGTAAGACGTCTCCATGCCCAGTTCGGATCGAGGTCCATCTGGTGTGCCCTGTGCCATGCTTTTGGCAGACCCCTCATTCTGAGCAGCATATTCCGTATTTTGGCAGATATGTTGGGGTTTGCTGGTCCACTGTGTATTTCTGGGATTGTCCATCATCTGAGTCAGGAGAAACAAGACCTTCCACCCACAGGTACTCTCCATACTCCAGACACTGACACTGTGATCAGAGCTGTGTATTACAATCTAGATACGGTGTGTCTCCATACTCCAGACACTGGCGCTGTGACAGAGCTGTGTATTACAATCTAGGTACGGTGTGTCTCCATACTCCAGGACACTGACACTGTGACAGAGCTGTGTATTACAATCTAGATACAGTGTGTCTCCATACTCCAGACACTGACACTGTGACAGAGCTGTGTATTACAATCTAGATACGATGTGTCTCCATACTCCAGACACTGGCGCTGTGACAGAGCTGTGTATTACACTCTAGATACGGTGTGTCTCCATATTCCAGACACTGACACTGTGACAGAGCTGTGTATTACAATCTAGATACGATGTGTCTCTGTATTCCAGACACTGGCGCTGTGACAGAGCTGTGTATTACAATCTAGATATGGTGTGTCTCTGTATTCCAGACACTGGCACTGTGACAGAGCTGTGTATTACAATCTAGATACGATGTGTCTCCATATTCCAGACACTGGCACTGACAGAGCTGTGTATTACAATCTAGATATGGTGTGTCTCCATATTCCAGACACTGACACTGTGACAGAGCTGTGTATTACAATCTAGATACGGTGTGTCTCCATACTCCAGACACTGGCGCTGTGACAGAGCTGTGTATTACACTCTAGATACAGTGTGTCTCCGTATTCCAGACACTGACACTGTGACAGAGCTGTGTATTACAATCTAGATACAGTGTGTCTCCATACTCCAGACACTGGCGCTGTGACAGAGCTGTGTATTACAATCTAGATATGGTGTGTCTCCATATTCCAGACACTGGCGCAGTGACAGAGCTGTGTATTACAATCTAGATACAGTGTGTCTCCGTATTCCAGACACTGACACTGTGACAGAGCTGTGTATTACAATCTAGATACAGTGTGTCTCCGTATGTCCAGACACTGACACTGTGACAGAGCTGTGTATTACAATCTAGATACAGTGTGTCTCCATACTCCAGACACTGACACTGTGACAGAGCTGTGTATTACAATCTAGATACAGTGTGTCTCCGTATTCCAGACACTGGCGCTGTGACAGAGCTGTGTATTACAATCTAGATACGGTGTGTCTCCATATTCCAGACACTGGCGCTGACAGAGCTGTGTATTACAATCTAGATACGATGTGTCTCTGTATTCCAGACACTGGCGCTGTGACAGAGCTGTGTATTACACTCTAGATACGGTGTGTCTCCATATTCCACACACTGGCGCTGTGACAGAGCTGTGTATTACAATCTAGATACGGTGTGTCTCCGTATTCCAGACACTGACACTGTGACAGAGCTGTGTATTACAATCTAGATACGGTGTGTCTCTGTATTCCAGACACTGGCGCTGTGACAGAGCTGTGTATTACAATCTAGATACGATGTGTATCCATATTCCAGACACTGGCGCTGTGACAGAGCTGTGTATTACAATCTAGATACGATGTGTATCCATATTCCAGACACTGACACTGTGACAGAGCTGTGTATTACACTCTAGATACGGTGTGTCTCCATATTCCACACACTGGCGCTGTGACAGAGCTGTGTATTACAATCTAGATACGATGTGTCTCCATATTCCAGACACTGGTGCTGTGACAGAGCTGTGTATTACAATCTAGATACGGTGTGTCTCTGTATTCCAGACACTGGCGCTGTGACAGAGCTGTGTATTACAATCTAGATACGGTGTGTCTCTGTATTCCAGACACTGGCACTGTGACAGAACTGTGTATTACAATCTAGATGCAGTGTGTCTCTGTATTCCACACACTGGCACTGTGACAGAACTGTGTATTACAATCTAGATGCGGTGTGTCTCTGTATTCCACACACTGGCACTGTGACAGAACTGTGTATTACAATCTAGATGCGGTGTGTCTCTGTATTCCAGACACTGGCACTGTGACAGAGCTGTGTATTACAATCTAGATACGGTGTGTCTCGGTATTCCAGACACTGGCACTGTGACAGAGCTGTGTATTACAATCTAGATACAGTGTGTCTCCATATTCCAGACACTGGCACTGTGACAGAGCTGTGTATTACAATCTAGATACGGTGTGTCTCTGTATTCCAGACACTGGCACTGTGACAGAGCTGTGTATTACAATCTAGATACGGTGTGTCTCCGTATTCCAGACACTGGCGCTGTGACAGAGCTGTGTATTACAATCTAGATACAGTGTGTCTCCATATTCCAGACACTGACGCTGTGACAGAGCTGTGTATTACAATCTAGATACTGACGCTGTGACAGAGCTGTGTATTACAATCTAGATACGGTGTGTCTCTGTATTCCAGACACTGGCGCTGTGACAGAGCTGTGTATTACAATCTAGATACGGTGTGTCTCTGTATTCCAGACACTGGCGCTGTGACAGAACTGTGTATTACAATCTAGATACGATGTATCTCCATATTCCAGACACTGGCACTGTGACAGAGCTGTGTATTACAATCTAGATACGGTGTGTCTCCATATTCCAGACACTGGCACTGTGACAGAGCTGTGTATTACAATCTAGATGCGGTGTGTCTCTGTATTCCAGACACTGGCGCTGTGACAGAGCTGTGTATTACAATCTAGATACGATGTGTCTCCATATTCCAGACACTGGCGCTGACAGAGCTGTGTATTACACTCTAGATACGGTGTGTCTCTATATTCCACACACTGGCACTGTGACAGAGCTGTGTATTACACTCTAGATACGGTGTGTCTCTGTATTCCACACACTGGCACTGACAGAGCTGTGTATTACAATCTAGATACGATGTGTCTCCATATTCCAGACACTGGCGCTGTAACAGAGCTGTGTATTATAATCTAGATACGGTGTGTCTCTGTATTCCACACACTGGCACTGACAGAGCTGTGTATTACAATCTAGATACGATGTGTCTCCATATTCCAGACACTGGCGCTGTGACAGAGCTGTGTATTACAATCTAGATACGATGTGTCTCTGTATTCCAGACACTGGCGCTGACAGAGCTGTGTATTACAATCTAGATACGATGTGTCTCCATATTCCAGACACTGGCGCTGACAGAGCTGTGTATTACAATCTAGATAGGGTGTGTCTCCATATTCCAGACACTGGCACTGTGACAGAGCTGTGTATTACACTCTAGATACGGTGTGTCTCTATATTCCACACACTGGCGCTGTAACAGAGCTGTGTATTACAATCTAGATGCGGTGTGTCTCCATACTCCAGACACTGGCGCTGTGACAGAGCTGTGTATTACAATCTAGATACGGTGTGTCTCCATACTCCAGACACTGACACTGTGACAGAGCTGTGTATTACAATCTAGATACAGTGTGTCTCCATACTCCAGACACTGACACTGTGACAGAGCTGTGTATTACAATCTAGATACGATGTGTCTCCATACTCCAGACACTGGCGCTGTGACAGAGCTGTGTATTACACTCTAGATACAGTGTGTCTCCGTATTCCAGACACTGACACTGTGACAGAGCTGTGTATTACAATCTAGATACGATGTGTCTCTGTATTCCACACACTGGCGCTGTGACAGAGCTGTGTATTACAATCTAGATACGATGTGTCTCTGTATTCCAGACACTGGCGCTGTGACAGAGCTGTGTATTACACTCTAGATACGGTGTGTCTCCATATTCCAGACACTGACACTGTGACAGAGCTGTGTATTACACTCTAGATACGGTGTGTCTCCATATTCCAGACACTGGCGCTGTGACAGAGCTGTGTATTACAATCTAGATATGATGTGTCTCTGTATTCCAGACACTGGCGCTGTGACAGAGCTGTGTATTACAATCTAGATACGGTGTGTCTCTGTATTCCAGACACTGGCGCTGTGACAGAGCTGTGTATTACACTCTAGATACGGTGTGTGTGTTAGTTTGTCAGCACTTAGGATTAGAGTAATTACTACAGACCGCAGCTCTGTCAGTATGTCTTAGAGACTCATGAATAGATATGATAGTTAGGGCTCTATTTAAAACAGTCCGATGCCAAGGAAAAAAAATGATCAGATGGCAGTTTTTAAAGCACAGTAAGCAATTCAAAGAAGTGCGCGCCGTGAAGAAGTATATCGGCCGCTGAAACCTAGTGGCCATTTCCCCTCATTGCACCTAGTACAAACACTCTGCACTGCAATTCAATGGACTGCATTCGGTTGTAAGATGCGCTAAGGGACCCACTTTTACTAGACCCAGTTTTTGGGTGTAGAGTCCCTTAGCGCAACTTTTAACGGCCGAACGCAGGAATTGAATGTGATAAAACCCCTAAGTCCCCAGTGGATGTATTGGGCTCTAATCCCCATATCAGTACATCCAGAGTACACCCAAAATGTGCCCAATGATAGTAGAATTAACCCTATGAGTGCCATTTGGCTATTAGTACCCCACTGGAACATCCCAGGTTAATCTAAGTAACCAAGCAACAGCTCGTAAAAAGTAACACTAACCATTAATCCTGGTGTCCAGCGGGGGCCTTCAGCACCCTGGTCATCTGCTGTCCATCTTCTTCTCTCTTCTCTGTTCTTCTTTCTTCTCCATCTTCTTTTCATACACCTGTAGAAACAGAGAGATATATCAATAAATATTAATTAAAAAGGACCCGCACATCTATGCATAGTTTAACCCCTTGAGTGCCAGGGGGTATGCAACTCATTGCATAACATTGTGTACCTCTCTGGGACTGAAAGGGTTAAGTCATGAATAGGTGTGCGGGTCAATAATGTAGAACATGTCCAAGTCCACAAGAGACGCCTCCCCATTAAACAGGTCACCACTATAATCTTCAAAATAAAAATATATGCCATTTTCTTTCTCCGCCACTGATTGAGGTGGCAGAGGAGAGGCAGAAGGAGCACCCCCCTTGTACCTTACGGAGCGATGCCTGTTCCATTCCCAGGGAATTTGAACAGAAACTGTGTTTATATATGGGCAATTTGTGGTCAAAAGGTCTCACAACCATTGGCTGGGATCTGTGTTTATGCATCTCCCAGCCAATCGGCTTTGAGGAGGTTCCTCCAATCCCTTGCTCAAAGCTGACTGGCTAGGAGGTGCATAGGCACACATCCCATCCAATGGCTGAGAGTCCTTTCGAACAGAGACTTCTCACATACAAAGGCAGTGAACCTCACAATGGAAAGGGCATCTCCAAATGAGGTACACAGGGGAAGGGGGGGGAGGTCCTTCTGCCTTCCTCCCATGCCACCACCACCGCCACTGCAAACAGCAGTGGAGAAAGAGAAAAATTGTAAATTTACTTTTATTTAGAACACAGACAAGGTAATGATCGGTGCTTGGCAGCATGTCAGAAACCGAATATCAGCTTTTTTCCTTTGATGTTCCCATTATTGCTGCTATTTAGCGGCATTTTGGGAACTTCACACACGAAACTGATGTTTGACTACAAGACCTTTTCAGTGGCCTAATGTCCGTTGTGCTCTTAGCTGGTAGGGCTTGAATACCGACTTGTTCTGTTGGTTGGTAGACAATTTAGCCCTACTGGCTAGTCTACTGGATGTCTTTAAATAAAGCCTTTAATGTGCTGTATTTCACCAGTTTGGGGTAAATTATGTCTTTGCCTTACGTCAAATACTGTAGAAGACTGCAAGAAGTGAGGAGAGAAAAGTGTCCTCCCCAGACTCCAAAATATATCTTATGTTCCCATATCTCCCAAATGTCCCTCTTACTCAGGACGTTCCCTCTTAGTGACCCAAATCCCTCCCACCCTGGTGCCCCTCTGTTTAGGAGATCAGTGCTGTATATATACGGGTATCACACTTCATGCAGTTGCTCTAAATTATGTGTTCAGCAACACAAAGAGGTGTCAATAGGTCATGTATTGCCCCAGCTACACCCCATCAACACCCCCTAAAACACAAGTGTCCCACTTTGGACATTTGAAGTGTCGAGAGGTATATGTTCCCTTGGTGCATGGACCTGTGTACATACCTATCACTGATTGCTACAGTCTGTACTGTAATAGCGAGATGTGATTTAGCAGTAGTGACAGCAGCCTCCGGCAATGGAACCTGGTAATGAATAGAACAGAACACTAAGCGCGACCTTGACACGACAATTCAGCACAATCAGCATTTCCTACAGAAGGTGACAGCAAGTGATATTGTGAACTAATTACAAAGGTTATCAGTGTAGTGATCATGTTGTTCTACTTATTTAGATTATTATTGCATTCATCCCCAGGCTGTAGTGATAACATTACTCTAATATTATTGTATCAGACCCAGGGGTGTAGTGATAACATTACTCTAATATTATTGTATCAGACCTCGGGCTGTTGTGATAACCTTACTCCTATTGTTATTGGATCAGTCCCCGGGGTGTAGTGATAATATTACTCCTATTGTTATTAGATCAGTCCCCGGGGTGTAGTGTAATATTACTCCTATTGTTATTAGATCAGTCCCCGGGGTGTAGTGATAATATTACTCCTATTGTTATTAGATCAGTCCCCGGGGTGTAGTGATAATATTACTCCTATTGTTATTAGATCAGTCCCCGGGGTGTAGTGATAATATTACTCCTATTGTTATTAGATCAGTCCCCGGGGTGTAGTGATAATATTACTCCTATTGTTATTAGATCAGTCCCCGGGGTGTAGTGATGATATTACTCCTATTGTTATTGGATCAGTCCCCGGGGTGTAGTGATGATATTACTCCTATTGTTATTGGATCAGTCCCCGGGGTGTAGTGATAATATTACTCCTGTTGTTATTAGATCAGTCCCCGGGGTGTAGTGATAATATTACTCCTGTTGTTATTAGATCAGTCCCCGGGGTGTAGTGATAATATTACTCCTATTGTTATTAGATCAGTCCCCGGGGTGTAGTGATAATATTACTCCTATTGTTATTAGATCAGTCCCCGGGGTGTAGTGATAATATTACTCCTATTGTTACTGGATCAGTCCCTGGGGTGTAGTGATAATATTACACTTATTGTTATTGGATCAGTCCCCGGGGTGTAGTGATAACATTACTCCTATTGTTATTAGATCAGTCCCCGGGGTGTAGTGATAACATTACTCTTATTGTTATTGGATCAGTCCCCGGGGTGTAGTGATAATATTAATCCTATTGTTATTAGATCAGTCCTCGGGGTGTAGTGATAATATTAATCCTATTGTTATTAGATCAGTCCTCGGGGTGTAGTGATAATATTACTCCTATTGTTATTAGATCAGTTCCCGGGGTGTAGTGATAATATTACTCCTATTGTTATTACATCAGTCCCCGGGGTGTAGTGATAATATTACTCCTATTGTTATTACATCAGTCGCCGGGGTGTATTGATAATATTACTCCTATTGTTATTACATCAGTCCCCGGGGTGTAGTGATAATATTACTCCTATTGTTATTACATCAGTCCCCGGGGTGTAGTGATAATATTACTCCTATTGTTATTAGATCAGACCCCGGGGTGTAGTGATAATATTACTTCTATTGTTATTAGATCAGACCCCAGGGTGTAGTGATAATATTACTCCTATTGTTATTAGATCAGACCCCGGGGTGTAGTGATAATATTACTCCTATTGTTATTAGATCAGACCCCGGGGTGTAGTGATAATATTACTCCTATTGTTATTAGATCAGTCCCCGGGGTGTAGTGATAACATTACTCCTATTGTTATTAGATCAGTCCCCGGGGTGTAGTGATAACATTACTCCTATTGTTATTAGATCAGTCCCCGGGGTGTAGTGATAACATTACTCCTATTGTTATTAGATCAGTCCCCGGGGTGTAGTGATGACATTACTCCTATTGTTATTAGATCAGTCCCCGGGGTGTAGTGATAATATTACTCCTATTGTTATTAGATCAGTGCCTGGGGTGTAGTGATAATATTACTCCTATTGTTATTAGATCAGTCCCCGGGGTGTAGTGATAATATTACTCCTATTGTTATTAGATCAGTCCCCGGGGTGTAGTGATAATATTACTCCTATTGTTATTAGGTCAGTCCCCGGGGTGTAGTGATAACATTACTCCTATTGTTATTAGATCAGTCCCCGGGGTGTAGTGATAACATTACTCCTATTGTTATTAGATCAGTCCCCGGGGTGTAGTGATAATATTACTCCTATTGTTATTAGATCAGTCCCCGGGGTGAAGTGATAATATTACTCCTATTGTTACTGGATCAGTCCCCGGGGTGTAGTGATAATATTACTCCTATTGTTACTGGATCAGTCCCCGGGGTGTAGTGATAATATTACTCTTATTGTTATTGGATCAGTCCCCGGGGTGTAGTGATAACATTACTCCTATTGTTATTAGATCAGTCCCCGGGGTGTAGTGATAATATTACTCTTATTGTTATTGGATCAGTCCCCGGGGTGTAGTGATAATATTAATCCTATTGTTATTAGATCAGTCCCCGGGGTGTAGTGATAATATTACTCCTATTGTTATTAGATCAGTCCTCGGGGTGTAGTGATAATATTACTCCTATTGTTATTAGATCAGTCCTCGGGGTGTAGTGATAATATTACTCCTGTTGTTATTAGATCAGTCCCCGGGGTGTAGTGATAATATTACTCTTATTGTTTTTAGATCAGTCCCCGGGGTGTAGTGATAATATTACTCCTATTGTTATTACATCAGTCCCCGGGGTGTAGTGATAATATTACTCCTATTGTTATTACATCAGTCCCCGGGGTGTAGTGATAATATTACTCCTCTTGTTATTACATCAGTCCCCGGGGTGTAGTGATAATATTACTCCTATTGTTATTACATCAGTCCCCGGGGTGTAGTGATAATATTACTCCTATTGTTATTACATCAGTCCCCGGGGTGTAGTGATAACATTACTCCTATTGTTATTAGATCAGTCCCCGGGGTGTAGTGATAACATTACTCCTATTGTTATTAGATCAGTCCCCGGGGTGTAGTGATGATATTACTCTTATTGTTATTAGATCAGTCCCCGGGGTGTAGTGATAATATTACTCCTATTGTTATTAGATCAGTCCCCGGGGTGTAGTGATGATATTACTCCTATTGTTATTAGATCAGACCCTGGGTTGTAGTGATAATATTACTCCTATTGTTATTAGATCAGACCCCGGGGTGTAGTGATAATATTACTCCTATTGTTATTAGATCAGTCCCCGGGGTGTAGTGATAATATTACTCCTATTGTTATTAGATCAGTCCCCGGGGTGTAGTGATAATATTACTCCTATTGTTATTAGATCAGTCCCCGGGGTGTAGTGATAATATTACTCCTATTGTTATTAGATCAGTCCCCGGGGTGTAGTGATAATATTACTCCTATTGTTATTAGATCAGACCCCGGGGTGTAGTGATAATATTACTCCTATTGTTATTAGATCAGTCCCCGGGGTGTAGTGATAACATTACTCCTGTTGTTATTAGATCAGTCCCCGGGGTGTAGTGATAACATTACTCCTGTTGTTATTAGATCAGTCCCCGGGGTGTAGTGATGATATTACTCCTATTGTTATTAGATCAGTCCCCGGGGTGTAGTGATGATATTACTCCTATTGTTATTAGATCAGTCCCCGGGGTGTAGTGATAATATTACTCTTATTGTTATTAGATCAGTCCCCGGGGTGTAGTGATAATATTACTCCTATTGTTATTAGATCAGTCCCCGGGGTGTAGTGATAATATTACTCCTATTGTTATTAGATCAGTCCCCGGGGTGTAGTGATAATATTACTCCTATTGTTATTAGATCAGTCCCCGGGGTGTAGTGATAATATTACTCCTATTGTTATTAGATCAGTCCCCGGGGTGTAGTGATAATATTACTCCTATTGTTATTAGATCAGTCCCCGGGGTGTAGTGATAATATTACTCCTATTGTTATTAGATCAGTCCCCGGGGTGTAGTGATAATATTACTCCTATTGTTACTGGATCAGTCCCCGGGGTGTAGTGATAATATTACTCTTATTGTTACTGGATCAGTCCCCGGGGTGTAGTGATAACATTACTCTTATTGTTACTAGATCAGTCCCCGGGATGTAGTGATAACATTACTCTTATTGTTATTGGATCAGTCCCCGGGGTGTAGTGATAACATTAATCCTATTGTTATTAGATCAGTCCCCGGGGTGTAGTGATAACATTACTCTTATTGTTATTGGATCAGTCCCCGGGGTGTAGTGATAACATTAATCCTATTGTTATTAGATCAGTCCCCGGGGTGTAGTGATAATATTACTCCTATTGTTATTAGATCAGTCCCCGGGGTGTAGTGATAATATTACTCCTATTGTTATTAGATCAGTCCCCGGGGTGTAGTGATAATATTACTCCTATTGTTATTAGATCAGTCCTCGGGGTGTAGTGATAATATTACTCCTATTGTTATTACATCAGTCCCCGGGGTGTGGTGATAATATTACTCCTATTGTTATTACATCAGTCCCCGGGGTGTAGTGATAATATTACTCCTATTGTTATTACATCAGTCCCCGGGGTGTAGTGATAATATTACTCCTATTGTTATTAGATCAGTCCCCGGGGTGTAGTGATAATATTACTCCTATTGTTATTACATCAGTCCCCGGGGTATAGTGATAATATTACTCCTATTGTTATTACATCAGTCCCCGGGGTGTAGTGATAATATTACTCCTATTGTTATTACATCAGTCCCCGGGGTGTAGTGATAATATTACTCCTATTGTTATTAGATCAGTCCCCCGGGGTGTAGTGATAATATTACTCCTATTGTTATTAGATCAGTCCCCGGGGTGTAGTGATAACATTACTCCTATTGTTATTAGATCAGTCCCCGGGGTGTAGTGATAACATTACTCCTATTGTTATTAGATCAGTCACCGGGGTGTAGTGATAACATTACTCCTATTGTTATTAGATCAGTCCCCGGGGTGTAGTGATGATATTACTCCTATTGTTATTAGATCAGTCCCCGGGGTGTAGTGATGATATTACTCCTATTGTTATTAGATCAGTCCCCGGGGTGTAGTGATGATATTACTCCTATTGTTATTAGATCAGACCCCGGGGTGTAGTGATAATATTACTCCTATTGTTATTAGATCAGTCCCCGGGGTGTAGTGATAATATTACTCCTATTGTTATTAGATCAGTCCCCGGGGTGTAGTGATAATATTACTCCTATTGTTATTAGATCAGTCCCCGGGGTGTAGTGATAATATTACTCCTATTGTTATTAGATCAGTCCCCGGGGTGTAGTGATAATATTACTCCTATTGTTATTAGATCAGTCCCCGGGTGTAGTGATAATATTACTCCTATTGTTACTGGATCAGTCCCCGGGGTGTAGTGAGAATATTACTCTTATTGTTATTGGATCAGTCCCCGGGGTGTAGTGATAATATTACTCTTATTGTTATTGGATCAGTCCCCGGGGTGTAGTGATAATATTACTCTTATTGTTATTGGATCAGTCCCCGGGGTGTAGTGATAATATTACTCTTATTGTTATTGGATCAGTCCCCGGGGTGTAGTGATAATATTACTCCTATTGTTATTAGATGAGTCCCCGGGGTGTAGTGATAATATTACTCCTATTGTTATTAGATCAGTCCTCGGGGTGTAGTGATAATATTACTCCTATTGTTATTAGATCAGTCCTCGGGGTGTAGTGATAATATTACTCCTATTGTTATTACATCAGTCCCCGGGGTGTAGTGATAATATTACTCCTATTGTTATTACATCAGTCCCCGGGGTGTAGTGATAATATTACTCCTATTGTTATTACATCAGTCCCCGGGGTGTAGTGATAATATTACTCCTATTGTTATTACATCAGTCCCCGGGGTGTAGTGATAATATTACTCCTATTGTTATTACATCAGTCCCCGGGGTGTAGTGATAATATTACTCCTATTGTTATTACATCAGTCCCCGGGGTGTAGTGATAATATTACTCCTATTGTTATTACATCAGTCCCCGGGGTGTAGTGATAATATTACTCCTATTGTTATTACATCAGTCCCCGGGGTGTAGTAAAACGAAACTGCTGGAAGCACTCGACTGTGATGCTCATATATAACTCATAGGCTGATACACCGCTTCATTTCTTTTAAAAACATCAAATTTATTCTTCAAAAAATAAAATAAGCATATACATGTGTCACAGCAGGGAGAAAAGAAAAAAGACACCACTATTAGCACATAGGATAGGATGTCATGTAGAACTCTGACATGTTTCGCGCCCTACGGCGCTTAGTCATAGATAAATCAATACACCTGAAATTACTACATTTAAACCAAACAGTGGGCCATGATTGGACTAAAAACAAATACAAAAAATCAAAAACAACCTATCCTGATCCCAAAAACAGGGAACGGAAACTCCGTCAGTCCTCTCGATCCTCCTCACCATACATTCCGTTTCATTCAAGAAATTCAAAACATATAAATATTTCACTGTTACCACCCTCGGGACCCACAAGTACCCAACGAAAAAGCAACAGTGAACCAGATCAAAAAAGGGAAAGGAGCGAAAGAGAGGAAAAAACAAGAGAAACATTGTATCTCAATTTACACGCATGGTACACATCACGAAATAGACACAATGTAAATGTTCATTTGTAGCAGATGGAGAAAGAACAGTGCTCACACCAATAGGAATAGAACTAAAATCTAAAAGGCTACTAGATAGCAATCGATTGTCCAGGGGAGAAATAAAGGGGCCCAAACGCCCCAAATGACTCGGAACATAAAAAACATATATACCAAATATGTGCGCATATTAAAATCAATAACTGAAAACTGAAAAAAATAAAAAATATATATATATCTAAAAAATATATATATCTAAAAAATATGCGCAATATCCCATTCAGCATTCAGTCCATTAGGGACCCGAGTTCTTAAAGTCAATATCCAAAAGGCTTCACGCTCCTCTAGCAATCGATTGATATCACCACCTCTCCATGGCAACCGCACCCGTTCTATACCCATAAAGCTCAGGCACGACATATCTCCATCATGCACATCATGGATATGTTTGGCTATAGCTGAATCTAGGAGATGCCTCTCTGTTTGGTAGACATGTTCCCTAATTCTATGCCGAACCAATCTGATTGTGCGACCCACATATTGAATAGAACATCGTGTACAGGTAAATAAGTACACAACACAGCTTGTAGCACAATTGATATAACCATTGACATTATACTCTAGATTCGTGGTTGTGCTCTTAAATTTGGTTGCATGGCATATATATTGACAAACACTACATCTGGATGACCCACAACTGAAAAAACCTTTGTGGGTCAACCATGTGGAGTTAGATTT
Organism: Rhinophrynus dorsalis; assembly: GCA_037306005.1. Taxonomy (NCBI): domain Eukaryota; kingdom Metazoa; phylum Chordata; class Amphibia; order Anura; family Rhinophrynidae; genus Rhinophrynus; species Rhinophrynus dorsalis. The sequence continues at coordinate 512,036,794 of CM074722.1, read as the reverse complement.
AGCCTCCATAAACAAACTTGGTGAAACAAGATTGCCAATAGTAATACCTCGGCGTGCAACAAAAGAGCAACCATTTTCCAAAATATTGACCAAGTGTGTATCAGCATTCAAAATCGGCATATGTCGACGAATAATATTACAGATAGATTTGTACTGTGCACTATATGTCGTAATAAAACGAACCTGTTTGCTACTTGGCTGACGTTGTGTCCCAGTGCGTTCATTCAACAAACTCTCCCTTGGAGTCCGCAAAGCAGACTCATAAGCCTGGGTCAATAGATCCTGATTGTACCCTCTTACTTGAAATCTCCGAGTCAGGTCACTCGAGGCTTCCACAAAATCCTCCTCCAAGCTGCAATTCCTGCGTAAACGCAGGAACTGCCCCTTTGGAATATTAGTGACCTGAGAACGGAGATGAGCTGACCGGGCATGCAGCAAAGCATTGCCAGCTACCGGTTTTCTATATATAGATGTGACAACCCTACCCGTATCGCACCTACCCAATAAATTCAAATCCAAAAAAGGAACCAATTCCTTGTTATATGAATGGGTAAAGCGTAATCCATATTGGTTGTCATTTAAACATTCTACAAAGGAGGCTGCCTCGGATTCATTCCCCAGCCAAATAAACAATAGGTCATCAATATACCTCCCGTACCACAAAACCCGCCCCCGATGGGCATTCCCAGCTCCAAAGACACGGAGATGCTCCCACCATCCCATATAGATGTTAGCTAGGGATGGGGCAAAACTTGCCCCCATAGCGACTCCGCGTCTCTGAAGGTAGAAACGCCCATCGAAGGCAAAAAAGTTGTGGCACAGGAGGTACTCGACGGCCTGGACCAAAAACATCTTCAAATTATCTGGATACTTAGAAAAAAGGTCTAATTGTTGTTTCAGAGATATTAAAGCCCAATCATGCGGTATGGAAGAGTACAATGCCTCCACATCAGCCGTCAGCCAAGAACAATGTTCATTCCAAACAATACGTGTCATCTCAGTCAAAACTTGTTTCGTATCCCTGAGGGCACAAGGTAATGCTTCCACCACCGGCCTAAGGTAATAATCCACCAGATCAGATAAAGGCTCATTGAGAGAGCCAATTCCCGACACGATGGGCCTACCAGGAGGCGAAATCAAAGATTTATGGACCTTAGGCAGGTGGTGGAAAATAGGTACCACTACAGCCCCAGGGAGCAAAGCTGTCCGCTCACGAGGATTAATAACCCCCAATCCCTCACCTAAATTGACAATCTTAATAAGATCCTGTTTGAATTTGCCAGTGGGATTGTAACTTAAGGATTCATAAGTAGCACAGTCCTCTAACTGGCGTAATGCCTCCTTTTTGTATGAAGTCGCATCCATGACCACGACTGACCCCCCCTTATCCGACATCTTAATAACTATATCCTGATTATGTTGTAACTGGAATAAAGCCTCCTTGTCGGAAAGGGACAGGTTATCAGTGGTGGACATAGATGAAGAGACAGCATCAAGTTCTATCAAATCACTCTCTACCAGTCTCTGGAAGGTATCCAGATATGTTCCCTTCACATGTGTTGGAAAAAAGGTTGATCTTGGACTTAAACCTGAATCCATAGGGGGCATCTGGATGTCCTCCAGAGACACGGAAGATTCCTCTCTTAATTGTTGAAGATCTACAACTGCACACACATCCTTGTAACTAAAATCCCTAAAAGAATCATCTACCATATTTCTAGGATGCACCAAATTGGGACATTCTCTCTCAGCCGTTTCGTGATTAAAATACTTCTTAATGGTCAAAGACCTAACGAAACGGTTGAGATCCAAGATAGTGTGAAACAGATTGAATTTCCGATTAGGCACAAAATTTAACCCCAATTTTAATACTCTTTCCTGTGCTGGTGTGAGTGACAAATTAGATATATTAATAATTTCTAATGATTTGGAGGGTTGGAAGTTAGAGTCCTCCTTGTCTGATATGATCTTCTTCCAATGTCTTCCACGACGGCCCCCCCGTCTTGTCGGGGTGCTCGCAGAGACTTTCGCTTCTTCCTTCTGCCTCTCACCCCGTTTTTTGGTGGTTGGATCTGAGTATCTTGATCCTGTGGAGGATGATCCTCACTGGTATTATCCATAACAATACCCGGATGGGATATAGAGGAAACCCTCACTGCATCTTGATCTTCCTGAATATCAAAATATTGCTCCGAATCGGAAAAGCTCACATGTCTCTCTAATGAGCGTGACGAGTGCATCTTTCTGCGTGGTCTACTCACAGATCGCCTCCAGGTATACACAGAATCCTGATCATAATCAAGTCTATCACGAACAAACTTGCGTTGTTTGAAGAAAGACAATTCCTTGTCCAATTTGTTCAATGAGGATTTTAATGCTTGATCCAATTCCACAAACATAGGAGCATTCATCTGTTTCTTTAACAGAGCTTGAATTTTAACAATATCTTCTTTAATCACAATAGACTCCTCCTGCTTGTATTCTATAAGCAACCTCATCAGAGTAAATGAACAATCAGATAAAGCCGCATTCCACTTGGTCATAAACACTTTGTCCTTCACATCAAACGTAGGAAATTTTTTAATCCTTAAACCTCGGGGGATACGTTGAACCTCCAAATTTTTATTCAGAGCATTCATGTCCCACCACAGCCTTAACTCCTTATTCAAAACTTTCTCCAATTGGTGGAACAGAGCTTTCAAATCCAAATTTGCCATATGTTCACTGGTATCCACTTCCTCAGTATTGAAAATAGTGTCCATGCGTTGTATCCTATAGAAGATTGACGGCAGAAAAAGACCACCTGGTCCATCTAGTCTGCCCTTTAGTATTCCTTTATTGTTATCTTAGGATAGATACATGTTTATCCCAGGCATGTTTAAACTGTGTTACTGTGGATTTATCAACCACCTCTGCTGGAAGTTTGTTCCAAGTTTCTACTACTCTTTCAGTGAAATAATATTTTCTAATGTTTTTCTTGATTTTTCCTCCAACTAGCCTCAGATTGTGCCCCCTTGTTCTTGTATTCAGATTCTTATTAATCACACTTCCCTCCTGAACCTTGTTCAGTCCTTTAACATATTTAAAGGTTTCAATCATGTCCCCCCTTTCTCTTCTTTCCTCCAGACTATACATATTTAGATCTCTGAGTCGTTCTTGATAAGTTCTATGCTTTAGACCTTCCACCATTTTTGTAGCTCTTCTTTGAACCCGCTCAATTTTAGTTATATCCTTTTGCAGATGAGGCCTCCAGAACTGTACACAGTATTCCAGATGTGGTCTCACTAGAGCTCTATACAGAGGGATCACAATCTCCCTCTTCCTGCTTGTTATACCTCTAGCTATGCAGCCAAGCATACGATTTGCTTTCCCCACCGCCTGGTTGCATTGGTTACTCATCTTGAGGCTGTCAGAGATGACCACCCCCAAATCCTTCTCTTCTGAAGTCTTTGCTACCACAGAACTGCCAATACGATAGTCAGATTGAGGGTTTCTTTTCCCCAAGTGCATTATTTTACATTTGGAAACATTGAACTGAAGTTTCCATTGTTTTGACCACTTATCTAATAGTGCCAAATCATTCTCCATATTACAGACACCTCCTGGAACATCAACCCTATTACACACTTTTGTGTCATCAGCAAACAAGCAAACCTTCCCTGCCAAGCCTTCACTTATGTCACTTACAAATATGTTGAACAGAACAGGGCCCAGAACAGATCCTTGTGGCACTCCACTTGTAACCAGTCTCTGCTCAGAATACACTCCATTAACAACAACCCTCTGGTTTCTGTCCTTCAGCCAACTGCAGATCCACTGAACTATCCAGGGGTTAAGTCCAATTCTTGATAATTTATCTATCAGCTCTTTATGGGGAACTGTATCGAAAGCTTTACTGAAATCCAGGTAGGCGATATCCACAGCACCACCTTCATCCAGCACTTTAGTTACATAGTCAAAGAAATCAATGAGATTAGTCTGACAGGATCGGCCCTCAGTGAAGCCATGCTGGTTTGGGTCCATCAGGTTGTTTTTTGTTAGATGGTCAATTATCTTCTTCTTTAGAAGAGTCTCCATCATTTTTACCACTACAGATGTCAGGCTGACTGGCCTGTAGTTACTAGCTTCTTCTTTACTACCCTTCTTGTGAATGGGTACAACATTGGCCATTCTCCAATCATCAGGAACTTCTCCCGTAAGAAGGGACTGGTTATACAGATTAGTCAGGGGGCCAACTATGACAGATCGGAGTTCTTTAAGAACTCTAGGGTGGATTCCATCCGGACCCATCGCTTTATTTGACTTTAGCCGGACAAGTTCCTCTAGAACATCGGCCTCTGAAAACACTGGGGCTAAAATTATACAACTAGAGGCAATGCTGTGTTCAGCCATTTTCTGATTATGAGGGCCGCCGTCTGAAAAAACTGAGCAGAAGTAGTTATTCAGATGGTCAGCGACCGCCTTTTCCTCTTCTATATACTGATTTTTTCCGTTGTTAATTTTTGTAATCCTGCAGTTTTTCTTCTTCCTGTCACTGATATATCTGAAGAAGGTTTTATTCCCCTTCTTAACAGATTTGGCCATTTCTTCCTCTTTTGAGGCTTTAGCAGCATTTATCATCTGTTTAGTCTTCTTCTGTATAGTTTTATACCCTTCTCTGTCCGCTTCACTTCCAGTCTCTTTATATCTCTTATAGGCAGACTTTTTATCTTTCACTATAGCTCTTACCTCTCTAGTAAACCATAGTGGATTTCTCTTTCTTTTCCTCTTGCTAATTTGTCTAACATGTAATCTTGTTGCCTTTAAGAGGACTTCTTTGAGTGTCTTCCACTGAGTACTCACTCTCGGTGTTTTATCCCACCCTTTTAATTCTTTCTTTACATATTCTCCCATATCCTCAAACTTCGTCTTCCTAAAGTCCAATACTTTGGTTGCAGAATGGGATTTCTCGTAGTCAGTCTGGATTCCGAACCACAAACATTGGTGGTCACTGGAACCTAGATTTTCTCCCACCTTCACCTCAGATACCAGGTCTCCATTTGTGAATACTAAGTCTAGGATATTGTCCCCTCTAGTTGGCGCCTTCACCAGCTGTTTTAGGGACATCCCCGTCAGGGCTTCTACGATGCTCCTACTTCTACATGTGGACGCACAAGGGATATTCCAATCAACATCAGGCATGTTGAAGTCTCCCATAACTACTATATCTCCCTTTACTGCCATTTGGGTAATCTCGTCCACTAGCATGTTGTCTTGCTCTTCAGATTGCCCCGGAGGCCTGTAGACTGCACCTATTCTTGTAACTGATCCCTTTTTATTCTGCAGACAGATCCAGAGAGTCTCCAACTCTTCCCTGTTGATAAAATCACTCAGTGCAAAGGTGTCATCCATTTCCCCTGCAGCCATGATAATAATAATAATGTGACAGATGAAATAATAATGCTTGCGGACAGCCAGAACTTCCGTCAATTACCGTCCATAACCTGCTTAATATCAAGAAGCAATCAAATAAGAGTTCATATACATAAACATATTTCACTTCTGTTGCTTCTAATCAAACGGAGCACTCAATTGGAGATAGAGAACAACAAGAAAAGTAGATCAGGTGCTGCACGTTGAATAAAAAGTTCATCTAAAATGCAGGAATATAGGACTCACCGGCAATCAAGGGGTGCTCACCAAAGCAACTCTCCAAACGTTGCTTATGACTTGAAGTAGAAAAACGAAACTGCTGGAAGCACTCGACTGTGATGCTCATATATAACTCATAGGCTGATACACCGCTTCATTTCTTTTAAAAACATCAAATTTATTCTTCAAAAAATAAAATAAGCATATACATGTGTCACAGCAGGGAGAAAAGAAAAAAGACACCACTATTAGCACATAGGATAGGATGTCATGTAGAACTCTGACATGTTTCGCGCCCTACGGCGCTTAGTCATAGATAAATCAATACACCTGAAATTACTACATTTAAACCAAACAGTGGGCCATGATTGGACTAAAAACAAATACAAAAAATCAAAAACAACCTATCCTGATCCCAAAAACAGGGAACGGAAACTCCGTCAGTCCTCTCGATCCTCCTCACCATACATTCCGTTTCATTCAAGAAATTCAAAACATATAAATATTTCACTGTTACCACCCTCGGGACCCACAAGTACCCAACGAAAAAGCAACAGTGAACCAGATCAAAAAAGGGAAAGGAGCGAAAGAGAGGAAAAAACAAGAGAAACATTGTATCTCAATTTACACGCATGGTACACATCACGAAATAGACACAATGTAAATGTTCATTTGTAGCAGATGGAGAAAGAACAGTGCTCACACCAATAGGAATAGAACTAAAATCTAAAAGGCTACTAGATAGCAATCGATTGTCCAGGGGAGAAATAAAGGGGCCCAAACGCCCCAAATGACTCGGAACATAAAAAACATATATACCAAATATGTGCGCATATTAAAATCAATAACTGAAAACTGAAAAAAATAAAAAATATATATATATCTAAAAAATATATATATCTAAAAAATATGCGCAATATCCCATTCAGCATTCAGTCCATTAGTGATAACATTACTCCTATTGTTATTAGATCAGTCCCCGGGGTGTAGTGATAATATTACTCCTATTGTTACTGGATCAGTCCCCGGGGTGTAGTGATAATATTACTCCTATTGTTATTAGATCAGTCCCCGGGGTGTAGTGATAATATTACTCTTATTGTTATTAGATCAGTCCCCGGGGTGTAGTGATAATATTACTCCTATTGTTATTAGATCAGTCCCCGGGGTGTAGTGATAATATTACTCCTATTGTTATTAGATCAGTCCCCGGGGTGTAGTGACAATATTCCTCCTATTGTTATTAGATCAGTCCCCGGGGTGTAGTGATAATATTCCTCCTATTGTTATTAGATCAGTCCCCGGGGTGTAGTGATAATATTACTCTTATTGTTATTAGATCAGTCCCCGGGGTGTAGTGATAATATTACTCCTATTGTTATTAGATCAGTCCCCGGGGTGTAGTGATGATATTACTCCTATTGTTATTAGATCAGTCCCCGGGGTGTAGTGATAACATTACTCCTATTGTTATTAGATCAGTCCCCGGGGTGTAGTGATAATATTCCTCTATTATTGTGTTAGCCCCTGGAGTGCAGTGATAACATTATTATTTTATTGATCCTCAAGTTAGTGATATCAACACTCTAATAGTGTTGTGTGCAGTACGATTCATCCCCCGGTACTGTACAGTTCTGATCTATAACTAATGTACAAGGGATTGGGACGATTCATCCCCCGGGACTGATCAATAACTAATGTACAAGGGATTGGGAGGATTCATCCCCTTGTACTGATCAATAACTAATGTACAAGGGATAGGGACGATTCATCCCCCGGTACTGTACAGTACTGATCTATAACTAATGTACAAGGGATTGGGACGATTCATCCCCCGGTACTGTACAGTTCTGATCTATAACTAATGTACAAGGGATTGGGACGATTCATCCCCCGGGACTGATCAATAACTAATGTACAAGGGATAGGGAGGATTCATCCCCTTGTACTGATCAATAACTAATGTACAAGGGATAGGGTCGATTCATCCCCCGGTACTGTACAGTACTGATCTATATCTAATGTACAAGGGATTGGGACGATTCATCCCCCGGTACTGTACAGTACTGATCTATAACTATGTAGAAGGGATTTGGACAATTCATCCTCCGGTAGTGTACAGTATTGATCTATAACTATGTAGAAGGGATAGGGACTATTCATCCTCCGGTACTGATCAATAACTAATGTACAAGGGATTGGGACGATTCATCCCCCGGTACTGTACACTTCTGATATCTCCATTGTGTTTTACAGACTACTTTCTTTGGCGTGTATTTCATTTCATCTCAGGAGTTTTTGGCGAATGCCTACGTTTTGGCCGTGCTGCTGTTCTTTGCTCTCCTCTTGCAGAGAACGTTCCTCCAGGCCTCTTACTTTGTCGCCATTGAAACTGGGATCAACTTGCGCGGAGCAATCCAGGTACAAGATATCAGTCTGTACAATATCACTATTAATACATACATCTGTCTGTCCTCCGGCCAGTCTGTCTTTCTGCTTCCCTTTCTGTCTACCTCCATTTTCTGTACATTGATCTGTCCTTCCTTCCATCAGTTCATTGAATGTTAATGTTTTTATGCAGATGGTCATTTGTGAGAACTGTTTTTTTTAATGGGACACTAACCATTTTCTTTGAAAGGACAGTATGTGTGCAAAGATGACATTACTTGGGTAAGTCTGTGAGGCTTAGTGAAGTGTAGCAGAAGGATTCGGGAAGTAACGTAAGAAACCTTAAAGGGATAGTAATACTTTGTTTTAACTTTATTTTATTTTGTAGGTATTAAAAAAACATGAAGAACAATATAAGTCTTATCTCTCAAACCTTTATGGTTTGAGAGATATTCACAAGCAAAGTTTCCCCTCCCGCCCCTTTTACCTAGTGTAAGCCATCTCTTCTCAGATGTGGAATGCAGTCCATAGACCAGACAGATAACAGAAGGGGACAATCTTCTTCCTATGAGAACAATGAAAGCCCTGCCCCCCTTGACAAGCTTTTCAGGTTTTTCCCTTATCTTAATTGAAGATTGTCCCTCTCTGCAGTCTACCTGGGCACCTCCCTTCTGATCTGGCTGAGCAGTGTTACATCAGTAAAAGGGGCGGGAGGGGGATACTTTATCATTGAATTTCTCTGGAACTACAACTCTGACGGAATTGAAATAACACTCTCCAAAGTCCAAATACTATGATGATTAATTAGAGCTGCTTTGATTATGAAACATTACTATCCCTTTAAGATTTCCATCCTCCTTGTCATAGTATGATATGTACTGGTACAATCTACTTAGAAGCGGAGGATGCCGCTCCTATTCTGAATGGGTGACTGGAGAGTTGGTTAGGATTCAGGCCTAGACGTGTGAGGCTGATTACGATGAGGTGAGGTACCTGTGAGTGTGACCTCCTACCTCTACGAAGAGGTGAGGTACCTGTGAGTGTGACCTCCTACCTCTACGAAGAGGTGAGGTACCTGTGAGTGTGACCTCCTACCTCTACGAAGAGGTGAGGTACCTGTGAGTGTGACCTCCTACCTCTACTAAGAGGTGAGGTACCTGTGAGTGTGACCTCCTACCTCTACGAAGAGGTGAGGTACCTGTGAGTGTGACCTCCTACCTCTACAAAGAGGTGAGGTACCTGTGAGTGTGACCTACAGCCTAGGTGGTAAGGTATGGACCTAAGGTGACTTCCAGCCTTTGCGAAGAGGTGAGGTACCTGTGATGGATAGGACATGGAATCTGGACAATGATACTACGTAACAAAGTATGAATGGTGACAGGACATGTAATCAGGACGGTGATACAATGTATGTATGTACAATAGAACGTGGAATCAGGACACTGAAACAATGTAACTATGTATGTTAGTACATAGAATCAGGACAGTGAAACAGTGTAACAATGTATTTGTTAGAACGTGGAATCAGGACACTGAAACAATGTAACTATGTATGTAGATAGAATGAGGAATCAGGACACCTGTTAAATATGGCTTAATCTAGAACCCTTATTACATGTACTGTAGAGTTCTTAATCATACTGCTTGGTGTAACTTAGAGTATAGCGAAACATGAACTTATAGATACTGTGAATATAATAGGATTGTAGTAAGTTAACGTGAGGTAGGGAAGTAATTAGCAATGAGAGTCTAAGTTGGGATGGAACAGTGCTGCACTGACTGAGTTCATGAGGAAATAGTAGATCACAGACCCTACAGATGATTTGGTCTAATAATGGTGTATAGTAGTTTCATCGGTGAGGCTAGTTGCTCCATATACAGTACTAACGAACAGGAGTAAGGAGCTTTGTGAGGCAAGATTACCTGCATATATGAGCATAAATTATTGGCTGTGTAAAAAAGGGGGTACTTCATACAAAACTTGTAACTTAAGAAGTTAATTGGGCTGATACCGACATAGGGTAACTGAAGATAGCTAAACCGGACGTATGCTATGCCGATGGACGCTCGCGAGTGACATAGATTCACTGTATGCTCCAGTATTCGGGGGGGGGGGGTGCCCGGCCTAAATAATTGTATAAGGTGTTTGACCCAAAGTTGTGGCTTGAAAGCTGGCTGGGAGGAAGCGCAGAGAGTTGTAGGGGTGACCGCTAAGTTCTCTGAGACTAATGCAGCGTTAGTCAAAGTGCCGAGATAGGGACATGTGTGGAGGTTATATACAGTAAATGGGAACGCTATGCTTTGGACCCATGTGAACAACCTGGTTTAATCAGGGGTATACAGGACCTTTTTGTGTGTGTTAACTTAATGTAATATTCTTGTGATATGGGTCTGTGCTGAGTAATGTAGGCCTGTGGGGTGTGTGCGTACCTTAAATCTGGCTGAAGGAGCTGTGTGGCGAGGAATGGATAGGACTACCATTCCCATGATGCTTAGTAATCTGTGGTTATTTAATTGAGCTTCTATGACTGTAGCAGGCAATTGTGATAAATGAATCGTTGTGAACTTAGTGGGGGGAGGGTGCCTCTTTAACCCCTTAAGGACTACGTGATGTACTATGACCATCACGGCCTTTATACCCTTAAGGACCAGTGACAGTCATAGTACGTCACGTACATTTTACTTACAGATCTACCGGGAGCGCTGTAAGTAAAAACGGGGCCTAAAATTGATCGCTCCAAGACCGGAGTGATCTCTCTTAGGCCTCAAAGTGGCGCGCCGGTACGCGTAACAGGTCACGTGTACCAGCGCGTCGGCAAGGATCAAAGCGGTCCTTAAGGGAAGGTAACTTCCCTGGACCGCTGGTCCTTAAGGAGTTAATGTAGTGAAAACTAGCCAATTGTTTGTATTCCCTTCATGTCAGGTCATTGCTTTAGATGGTGGCATGTACCTAGTTCTTTTGTGGAGCCTGGTTGCTCTGTGATACAGCTCTTGCATGTTAATAATATGTTGTTGCTAATGTAATGTAGTTAACATTGATATGCTGCCTGATATTAGAGCGGGCAGGCCAACTGATTGGTAGTAGAGGTGAATGAGTGAGTCTGACAGTAGAACCTGAAGGATGGACCATCAGGCACTATATGCTGAGGAAAACTAGAATGGGGGATCGGGGGGCGTGAGCGAAGTGTGCTTGGATGGGCGCATGGCTTTCCCACAACTAAGATGGTCACTCTGGGTATTAAAGTAAGCTGGGCAGGTACGTAATTGGCATAACTAGTGCTCCGAAGTTAACAGCTGATAGTGCCTATGATAATGAAGTGAAGAAGTTAACCTTATAGGATATATGTTGAAACGGAGGCAGTGGTGAGGCTCGCTGAGAATAATAGGCCGTATTTAGAAATGGGAATGACCCATGCGACTGGGGAATGAGCGTGATGTGGCACGAGTAATCCTAATGCGGCTGCTAGCTAGAACGAATGAGTGGTAGAAAGAGGCGCCTACTTGACTTGGCACTTGCTTGGCTGAAGCTGTAAGACCAGAAATTACGTGGTGACGACTACCAGCAAGACGTAAGGGCACAATGCGCCCCGTGGGAGAGGCTGCAGCCCCTCCCACAAATGCAGGCCCAGCTTTCTATTAATAATGATTATAGTGATTGATCATAATAGTTTCATAGTAACATAGTAATTTAGGTTGAAAAAAGACTTGTATCCATCTAGTTTAACCCTTTTCCTATTCCTGTTTACCATCGTTGATCCAAAAGAAGGCAAAAAACCCTCAATACAGCAATTTCAAATTCTGCCTTGAATGGGGGGAAAAAAATTCCTTCTTGATTCCAAATGGCAATCAGATTTCTCCCTGGATCAACAAGCACTAACTAAATATTAATCCCAATACTAACGTACATAACCCTCTATGTTCTGCTCTTTTAAATAAGTATCCAGGACCCTTTTAAAGGCATCTAATGTATTCGATAGCACCACCTCCTCAGGCAGTGAATTCCATACCTTTATTGTCCTTACTGTAAAGAAACCCTTCTGATGCTGTAGATTAAATCTCCTTTCCTCAAGTCAAAGCGGGTGGCCCCTTGTCCTGTGTACTGTTCTGTTAATGAACAGGTCTTTGGAGAGCCCTTTGTATGGGCCCTGAACATATTTATATAGTGTTATCATATCCCCTCTAAGACGCCGTTTCTCTAGTGTGTACAAGTTTAACTTTTCTAGCCTTTCTTCACAACTAAAACTTTCCATTCCCCTTACTAGTTTTGTAGCCCTCCTCTGCACTTTCTCTAGTTCCATAATGTCCTTTTTCAGAAAGGGCGCCCAGAATTGAACAGCATATTCTAAGTGGGGTCTTACCATGGACCTGTAAAGAGGCATAATTATATCTTCCTCCCTTGAGTAAATACCCCTTTTAATACATGCCAATATCTTATTGGCCTTTGCAGCTGCCAGCTGGCACTGCATGCTACTGCTAAGTCTATTGTCTACCATTACTCCCAAATCCTTTTCATTAGTAGATTTCCCCAGAGGAACACCATCTAAACTATATGTTGCATTTTTATTATTATACCCAAAATGCTTAACTTTACACTTGTCTATATTGAATCTTATTTGCCATTTGCCTGCCAGTTACTCAATTTGTCCAAATCCTCTTGTAATGAAGACACATCCATTTCAGACTTTATTACCTTACTTAATTTTGTGTCATCGGCAAACACTGATACATGGCTCCCTATGCCCTCTGGGAGGTCATTAATAAACAAATTAAAAAGAGGAGCCAGGGCATGGTGGAACCATGCCAAACTGCTTTTTTGAATTAATCTCAAACTACACCATATTATTGTCACTGTTCCCCAAGTGCATTCCCTCTGGTTGAAGTCTACATTAGTTGAGACAAAAAAATTGTCATTCAACAAGTTCAGAAACTTGCTGCTTTTAGCAGAATTCGCTGTTCCATTTTTCCAGTCTATTTCTGGATAATTAAAATCCCCCATAATTATAGTTCTCCCTATTTGAGAAGCCTTTTCTATTTGCATTAATAGCTTTGATTCTTCAAGGTCACCAATGTTTGGTGGTTTATAACAAATACCCACTAATATTTTCTGGGCAGTTTTACCCCCAGTGACTATTTCAACCCACAGGGATTCCACATGTTCACTACTGTCATCACATATATCTTCCCGCAAATGAGGCAATAATGCTGGTTTGATATACAGACAGATCCCACCACCTCTTTTGTTTGACCTATCTTTTCTAAATAACATGTAGCCCTCCAAATTGACTGACCAATCATGTGTGTCATCCCACCATGTTTCTGTTATGCCAATCAAGTCATAGTTTTCAATTTCAGCTACCAGCTCCAGTTCCCCTATTTTACCAGTTAAACTTCTGGCATTTGCAAGCATACAATTTATGCCACTGCTGTGTTCCATTTGCGATTTAGTTTTGATGTGGTTTATAGGCTTCTCCCTATCATCTGTACTAACCCCGCCCCCAGATCCTCCCACCTGGTTATTAACTACATCGCCTTCCCTTTCTATACTGTCTAGCCCAGTATTTATTGGCCCCTCCCCCTTCCTAGTTTAAAATCTCCTCCAACCGTCTAGTAATCCTCTCCCCAAGCACTTGAGACCCCCTTGCATTCAGGTGCAATCCATCCCTACTATAGAGATTGTACCCCAAATCAAAGTCAGCCCAGAGCTCTAAAAACCCAAAGCTCTCCTTCTTACACCAAGACTTCAGCCATGCATTGAGCTCCCTAATCTCCCGCTGTGTCTCTGGCGTAGCGCATGACACAGGTAGTATCTCTGAGAATACTACCTTGGAGGTCCAGTTCCTAATATTACTGCCTAAATTACCTTTTAGGACTCTCCACCTTCCTCTTACTTTGTCATTGGTACCAATATGCACCAAGACAGCTGGATCCTCTCCAGTCCCTCCCAATAATCTGTCCACCCTGTCTGCAACATGCCGAACCTGGGCACCCGGGAGACAGCAAACCATTCGGTTGCTGCGATCAGAGTCACAGATTACCCTATCTGTTCTCCTAATAATGGAGTCCCCTACCACCACAACCTGCCTAGGCTTCACTTTCCTCTGGATCCCCTCTGTGCTAGAGGAGCTGTTCTCCCGGCTGTTAGGGAGAACAGTCTTCTCCAGCAATTCCACTTCTGGGTTTTGCCTCCCCAACATCTTCACTTAAATGAGCAAATTTGTTTGGATGGAAAAACTCAGGACTGGCTGCCCTCTTCCTCTTCCCTCCCCCACTGCAGCCACTTCTGTCACCCAACTAGTGATAATGATAATAGTAGTAATATAATATTAATAATTGTGATAATAGTGATAATATTAATAAGTTATACTAACCATAATGGTGATGATAATAGTGAATAATAGTGATTGTGATAATAGTGACCTATCTGGTGGTGCTGTAGGTAACAATGAGAATAAAGTCTGTACAATTGGGGTACAATGGATAGTAGGGTGTCTGCATTCAGGGGAACCTCACTCTGTGTATATGGTAACCTCTGACCCCACACAATCCCTTTCATTGACCTTCTGGTGTCTGAATGTCAGCAGATCAGGGGTGCGATACGATTACCCCGCTATTACAATTACACTTTACTATTTTATAACCTGTGATGTCAACACCAAAAACGCACCGAAATGTTCAGTGGGTGCCCAGTTCTCACCCACCGAAAATCCACTACACACGGTCGCCTTTCCTGTTCCCTGTGGCCTCACCGCTGGTTTAGGACGCACTTTTCATGGTGCAAATCCTGTGCCATGAGAAGGCAGAAGCAGGGCCCAAAACAGGCGGCCAAAACCACTGGTATGTGATGAGAAAAATATTAACGCTATGAGTGCCAGTAGGGTATCCAGCACATTACACAGCTATGCATACCCCACTGGCACTCATAGGGTTAATCCACAAACCGTTTCACAGATTTCCCGACAATTAAAAACTTATCAGTGATCCTTAAGTCCAGCGGGGTCAAAGCCGGCTTCTTCTTGTCTTCTGTCTTCTTTTTTTTTTCCTCCTCCTCATCCTCCTCCTCCTCCTCTTCCTCATCGTCATCCTCATCATCGTCATCCTCATCATCCTCATCCTCATCATCCTCATCCTCATCCTCCTCCTCATCATCCTCCTCATCCTCCTCCTCATCCTCCTCCTCATCCTCCTCATCATCCTCTTCCTCCTCATCGTCATCCTCCTCATCGTCATCCTCCTCCTCATTCTCCTCTTCCTCATTCTCCTCCTCCTCCTCCTCATCCTAATCATCCTCATCCTAATCATCCTCCTCATTTTCTTGGTATAAAATCTATTAGTGTTTTTTCCTTCTTTAAAAAAATAACCCCCCAAAGATGCTACTGTTAAGGGTTACTGTTGGTGGCATGTTAATGTTCATATTAAATATAAATATTTTTCCTCTTTCAGTGTCCATATGCATGTAAAGTTGAAACCCATTTAACCCCTTTCCTCCGCCTCCATATCCGCTGGTGGCAGAGGTTATCTGGACCAGCACAGAAGGAGCCTTGTGACCTCTCAGGCCTGTGCGCCAATCAGACTGCTGGAATTTGGAACAGACTGGCTTTTATATGCCAGTCTTGGTTTTAAAAATAAATTGGCAGTCTTCTATTGTTCATTGTTGATGACAAAGCCCCACTAGAAGCTGATTGGCTGGGAGGTGCATAAGCACTATATAAGCCAGTCTCGGTTCAAAATACCGGCAGACTGACTTGGGCACCGGCCCGAGAGGTCACAAGGATACCTCCGTGCTGGTCCAAATGCAATCTGCCACCAGTGGATACGGCGGTGGAGAAAAGGGGTTAAATGGATTTCAACTTTACATGCCTATGGACACTGAAAAAGGAAAATATTTATATTTAATATGAACATTAAGATGCCACCAATAGTAACCCTTTAAGAGCTGAAGGCTACCCCTCCATCACTCAAAGGGTTAACGGCAACATCTTTGGCGGATTATTTTTTTAAAAGAAGAAAATACACTAATGGATTTTTTTTTATATTAAAGCAAGAAAAGGAAAGAAGAAACAGGAGAAGATTAATGAAGAAGCCGGACAGCGGATGGCAGGTAAGTGTTACATTTCTGGACTAGTTTTAGCGCACTCTCTTTGTGACACTCTCAGACAGCAGCCATTTGTCTTTTTCCTTTGTTACCACAATTCACTTTACACGAGCCGTGGGATCAAAAACCCATAACAAGCATTTCGCTAAAACATGCGTTTTGGACAATGCACTTTTTGCCATGCAATAAAAAGCTGAGGCTGAGCTTTTTTGGCGTTGGTGTTTTTTGCCATTACCACCGGTTTTACCGCTGGTAATAGCATTGAGCCCCTGTTGAGCTCAGTCCTGACCACTATATTCCGTTATTTTCCTGAAGTCTTGCCAGTAGCTGGATACATAAGAACCCACTCAGCTGATATACATATAAACCCTTTCTGCACAGACATGTAGATATGACCCTTATGACTTAATTGACTATATCCCTGCTTGGCTGGTGATAGTGTCACAATCTGAGACCAAATTAGAGGTCAGTCCCGATGGAAATCTATTTTAGTCCTGCACAACTCGGTATAAATAGTAAATGTGTTGACGTGACTTATGTCAAACCAAAATACATTGGTGTGACGTGCTTCATTGGTGTGACTTGGGCTACAGATTCCTGTGGTCTCATTTGTCAAACTGATAACCCATACCTCCCTATTGTTCCTCTGTATGAGTGTATCACCCTGGTGTCCCTGTGTTTAGGAGATCAGACTGTGTGGTGTGTATAGAAGTGTATCACCCTGGTGTCCCTGTGTTTAGGAGATCAGACTGTGTGATGTGTATATAAGTATATCACCCTGGTGTCCCTGTGTTTAGGAGATCAGACTGTGTGGTGTGTATAGAAGTGTATCACCCTGGTGTCCCTGTGTTTAGGAGATCAGACTGTGTGGTGTGTATATAAGTGTATCACCCTGGTGTCCCTGTGTTTAGGAGATCAGACTGTGTGGTGTGTATAGAAGTGTATCACCCTGGTGTCCCTGTGTTTAGGAGATCAGACTGTGTGGTGTGTATAGAAGTGTATCACCCTGGTGTCCCTGTGTGTAGGAGATCAGACTGTGTGGTGTGTATAGAAGTGTATCACCCTGGTGTCCATGTGTTTAGGAGATCAGACTGTGTGGTGTGTATAGACGTGTATCACCCTGGTGTCCTGTGTGTAGGAGATCAGACTGTGTGGTGTGTATAGAAGTGTATCACCCTGGTGTCCATGTGTTTAGGAGATCAGACTGTGTGGTGTGTATCACCCTGGTGTCCCTGTTACAGCTTACCTTGGTTTCAGCGTCCTCTACAGGCGCAAGGCTTCAAGCATGCAGCAGGCCTCTGTTTTATGTTCCATGCTTCCTGTAGTCTCCTCCTACCTACTTCCTCCTACCTACTTCCTCCCTCTGAGCTGCTCCTCCTACCTACTTCCTGTGGAGGGGTTTAAAGGGCAGTCTGAGTCCCTTGCGTTGTTGTTCATAGCAGTTATATTACCTTGGGCTTTGTGTATGACCTGGCTAGTCTTCCATCCATCCTGGTGCTGACCTGTGGCTCTGTCTGATATTCTTTTGCTTATCCATATAGTGGACACCCAACCTGGTGCAGACCTGTGGCTCTGGCTGACTACCCCCTCTGGTGCTGACTTGTGGCTCTGTCTGATTACTCTTATGTTTGTTCCTTGTACCTAGCAGACACCCAACCTAGTGCAGACCTGGGGCTCTGGTAGACTAAGCTCTGATACTGACTGCAGGCGAGTCAGCTATCGATTTCCCATTCTGACTGCAGGCGAGTCAGCTATCTATTTCCCATTCTGACTGCAGGCGAGTCAGCTATCTATTTCCCATTCTGACTGCAGGCGAGTCAGCTATCTGTTTCCCATTCTGACTGCAGGCGAGTCAGCTATCTATTTCCCATTCTGACTGCAGGCGAGTCAGCTATCTATTTCCCATTCTGACTGCAGGCGTGAGTCAGAGTTCGCTCCATTCTGACTGCAGGCTTGAGTCAGAGTTCGCTCCATTCTGACTGCAGGCGTGAGTCGGTACGCCCGCTACGTCGGATCAAAATCCTGCGTTCCTGTTCCTGCTCCTGGATCCAGCAGAGACTACCAGTGGCTGAGGCCTAGTCTCCAGCAGATTGGTCAGGCTTGGCAGCCTACTATTCCTGATAGCAGAGCTCGCTGGCCTATAACCACCTGCTTGTTCCTGCTGTATATATTGTATATATTTTGCTTACCTTTTGGTTGTCTCTGGGAACCGTGACAGTCCCTGTTTTTAGGAGATCAGACTGTGGTGTGTATACAAGTGGTATCACATTGCTCTACAGCAATAAAACTCACATTAATATTGGTGTTAACTTCAATATATGTATATAGAAATTGATCTTGTTAGAAGTCATTTATTCAGTTACACAGAGGTGTCAGTAGGTCATGAAATAACCTAAAAATTCTCAGTAATGCCCCACCCACCCACCAGCCATCCCCCAAGCAACACCCTGTAAAACACTAGTGTCCCTCTTTGGCCAGTTGAAATGTTGGGAGGTATGATAACCTCTTTTCCCATAAAGACCATTAGTTATATCTTAGGTATTTGGACATATTGCTCCATCTTACTTAACTCATCCACATGAAGAGATGTAAAATTATCTCTATTTTGGAAAATGTGGTGAGGTAATGTAGGGTTAACTCAGGAAGTCAGTGCTAAGGGACATGGGTAAAGCATTGCTGAGCAGTGTCAGTGAGTGGGGAGGTAATGTAGGGATAAGACAGGAAGTCAGTGCTAGAGGAGGTGGGTAATGCATTACTGAGCAGTGTCAGTGAGTGGGGAAGTAATGTAGGGATAAGATAGGAAGTCAGTGTTAGGGGAGGTGGGTAAAGCATTGCTGAGCAGTGTCAGTGAGTGGGGAGGTAATGTAGGGATAAGACAGGAAGTCAGTAGTAGGGGAGGTGGGTAATGCATTACTGAGCAGTGTCAGTGAGTTGGGAGGTAATGTAGGGATAAGACAGGAGGTCAGTGCTAGGGGAGGTGAGTAATACATTACTGAGCAGTGTCAGTGAGAGGGGAGGTAATGTAGGGATAAGAGAGGAAGTCAGTGATGGGGAGGGGGATAATGTATTGCTGAGCAGTGTCAGTTAGTGGGGAGGTAATGCAGAGATAAGACAAGAAGTCAGTACTAGAGGAGGTGGGTAATGCATTGCTGAGCAGTGCCATTGAGTGGGGAGGTAATGTAGGGATAAGACAGGAAGTCAGTGCTAGGGGAGGTAGGTAATGCATTGCTGAGCAGTGTCAGTGAGTAGGGGAGGTAATGTAGGGATAAGACAGGAAGTCAGTGCTAGAGGAGGTGGGTAATGCATTACTGAGCAGTGTCAGTGAGTAGGGGAGGTAATGTAGGTATAAGACAGGAAGTCAGTGCTAGGGGAGGTGGGTAATGCATTGCTGAGCAGTGTCAGTGAGTGGGGAGGTAATGTAGGGATAAGACAGGAAGTCAGTGCTAGGGGAGGTAGGTAATGCATTGCTGAGCAGTGTCAGAGAGTGGGGAGGTAATGTAGGGATAAGACAAGAAGTCAGTGCTAGGGGAGGTGGGTAATGCATTGCTGAGCAGTGTCAGTGAGTAGGGGAGGTAATGTAGGGATAAGACAGGAAGTCAGTGCTAGAGGAGGTGGGTAATGCATTACTGAGCAGTGTCAGTGAGTAGGGGAGGTAATGTAGGTATAAGACAGGAAGTCAGTGCTAGGGGAGGTGGGTAATGCATTGCTGAGCAGTGTCAGTGAGTGGGGAGGTAATGTAGGGATAAGACAGGAAGTCAGTGCTAGGGGAGGTAGGTAATGCATTGCTGAGCAGTGTCAGTGAGTAGGGGAGGTAATGTAGGGATAAGACAGGAAGTTAGTGCTAGAGGAGGTGGGTAATGCATTACTGAGCAGTGTCAGTGAGTAGGGGAGGTAATGTAGGGATAAGGCAGGAAGTCAGTGTTAGGGGAGATGGGTAATACATTGCAGAGCAGTGTTGGTGAGTGGGGAGGTAATGTAGGGATAAGACAGGAAGTCAGTGCTAGGGGAGGTGGGTAATACATTGCTGAGCAGTGTCAGTGAGTGGGGAGGTAATGTAGGGATAAGACAGGAAGTCAGTGCTAGGGGAGGTGGGTAATGCATTGCTGAGCAGTGTCAGTGAGTGGGGAGGTAATGTAGGGATAAGACAGGAAGTCAGTGCTAGGGGAGATGGGTAATACATTACTGAGCAGTGTCAGTGAGTGAGGAGGTAATGTAGGGGTAAGACAGGAAGTCAGTGCTAGGGGAGGTGGGTAATGCATTGCTGAGCAGTGTCAGTGAGTGGGGAGG
Organism: Rhinophrynus dorsalis; assembly: GCA_037306005.1. Classification (NCBI taxonomy): domain Eukaryota; kingdom Metazoa; phylum Chordata; class Amphibia; order Anura; family Rhinophrynidae; genus Rhinophrynus; species Rhinophrynus dorsalis. The sequence goes on along the minus strand of CM074722.1, from coordinate 512,016,396 downwards.
TAATGTAGGGATAAGACAGGAAGTCAGTACTAGGGGAGGTGGGTAATGCATTACTGAGCAGTGTCAGTGAGTTGGGAGGTAATGTAGGGATAAGACAGGAGGTCAGTGCTAGGGGAGGTGAGTAATGTATTACTGAGCAGTGTCAGTGAGTGGGGAGGTAATGTAGGGATAAGACAGGAAGTCAGTGCTAGGGGAGGTAGGTAATGCATTGCTGAGCAGTGTCAGTGAGTAGGGGAGGTAATGTAGGGATAAGACAGGAAGTCAGTGCTAGAGGAGGTGGGTAATGCATTACTGAGCAGTGTCAGTGAGTAGGGGAGGTAATGTAGGTATAAGACAGGAAGTCAGTGCTAGGGGAGGTGGGTAATGCATTGCTGAGCAGTGTCAGTGAGTGGGGAGGTAATGTAGGGATAAGACAGGAAGTCAGTGCTAGGGGAGGTAGGTAATGCATTGCTGAGCAGTGTCAGTGAGTAGGGGAGGTAATGTAGGGATAAGACAGGAAGTCAGTGCTAGAGGAGGTGGGTAATGCATTACTGAGCAGTGTCAGTGAGTAGGGGAGGTAATGTAGGGATAAGACAGGAAGTCAGTGTTAGGGGAGATGGGTAATACATTGCAGAGCAGTGTTGGTGAGTGGGGAGGTAATGTAGGGATAAGACAGGAAGTCGGTGCTAGGGGAGGTGGGTAATACATTGCTGAGCAGTGTCAGTGAGTGGGGAGGTAATGTAGGGATAAGACAGGAAGTCAGTGCTAGGGGAGGTGGGTAATGCATTACTGAGCAGTGTCAGTGAGTGGGGAGGTAATGTAGGGATAAGACAGGAAGTCAGTGCTAGGGAAGGTGGGTAATGTATTACTGAGCAGTGTCAGTGAGTGGGGGGAGGTAATGTAGGAATAAGACAGGAAGTCAGTGCTAGGGGAGGAGGGTAATGCATTACTGAGCAGTGTCAGTGAGTGGGGAGGTAATGTAGGGATAAGACAGGAAGTCAGTGCTAGGGGAGGTGGGTAATGCATTGCTGAGCAGTGTCAGTGAGTGGGGAGGTAATGTAGGGATAAGACAGGAAGTCAGTGCTAGGGGAGGTGGGTAATATATTGCTGAGCAGTGTCAGTGAGTGGGGAGGTAATGTAGGGATAAGACAGGAAGTCAGTGCTAGGGGAGGTGGGTAATGCATTACTGAGCAGTGTCAGTGAGTGGGGAGGTAATGTAGGGATAAGACAGGAAGTCAGTGCTAGGGAAGGTGGGTAATGTATTACTGAGCAGTGTCAGTGAGTGGGGGGAGGTAATGTAGGAATAAGACAGGAAGTCAGTGCTAGGGGAGGAGGGTAATGCATTACTGAGCAGTGTCAGTGAGTGGGGAGGTAATGTAGGGATAAGACAGGAAGTCAGTGCTAGGGGAGGTGTGTAATGCATTGCTGAGCAGTGTCAGTGAGTGGGGAGGTAATGTAATTATAAGATAGGAAGTCAGTGCTAGGGGAAGTGGGTAATGCATTGCTGAGGAGTGTTAGTGAGTGGAGGAGATAATGTAGGGATCAGACAGGAAGTCATTGCTAGGGGAGGTGGGTAATGTGTTGCTGAGCAGTGTCAGTGAGTGGGGAGGTAATGTAGGGATAAGACAGGAAGTCAGTACTAGGGGAGGTGGGTAATGCATTACTCAGCAGTGTCAGTGAGTGGGGAGGTAATGTAGGGATAAGATAGGAGGTCAGTATTAGGGGAGGTGGGTAATGCATTACTGAGCAGTGTCAGTGAATGGGGAGGTAATGTAGGGATAAGACAGGAAGTCAGTGCTAGGGGAGGTGGGTAATGCATTACTGAGCAGTGTCAGTGAGTGGGGAGGTAATGTAGGGATAAGACAGGAAGTCAGTGCTAGGGGAGGTGGGTAATACATTGCTGGTTCTCAGCCAGAACAGTCAGCAACGGAACAGCAACACAGGAAGCGCAGGAACGTCGTCAGGCAGGCCAGGTCATACACGATGAGAGTAACACAGGAACAAACATCAGGAACAGGTACACCACGAAAGGGCGCCCCAGTATAGACATGACAGAGTATATAAAGGCTGACCCTGGGCGGAGTCAGGATCGCAAGATCAATAAGAGAGAGGCAGTGAATCGGGAATAATAATGTCGCCGCCTGCGGCCTAGAGCACGGTCACCATGATACCTGCTTCCACTTGGCTTAGTTACCTATACGCGGTCCTGCCCACTTCTGGTAACAGTGCCTCTGATTAAGTATACGGTCATTGCTGTTGACGACCCTGTCTGGATATTGCTCATAGCGGTCTTGCCCGCTTCTAGTACAATTTCTTGCTTAAGAGTTATACGATCATAGCCCGTCACATACAGTGTGTCTGGATATTGCACCTAGTGGTCTTGCCTGCTTCTGGTATCATTTTCCTAGATTCAGAATATATACGATCATAGCCCGTTGCAGACTTATTGTCTGGATATTACACAGAGTGGTCTTGTGCACTTTTGATATCATTCCTCAGATTCGATATAGCGGTCTTGACCCCTTTTGGTTTCATTACCTCAGATTCGTTATGGCGGTCCTGCCTGCTTTTGGTGTCTTTACCTCAGATTTGATCTAGCGGTCTTAGCCCGCTCCTTCTGACCATATATCTCCATTTGGCTCTTGAGATTGGCACCTAGGCAATATCCTCTACTCCTCTGAAGTGGGTTTGGGTTCGAGAAGTCTATTTGGTTACCTCATCCTGGTCTGGGTCCCAGCTCAACTGGGGTCGGATATCTGGCTTTGCGGCCGGCACGGGGAGCTAACACTGTCTACGCACCCCGAACTACGTTTTCTAGCTACACTCTGTAACTACGGAACCAAAACTCTTATCGAAACATTACACTCCTATCATACTCAATTCAAGCCATTTTTCTGGCTCCACTTCATTATTGGTCCCTTCAGATCCAGTTATTTGCATCTGATCCCTCTGTCCATAGATGCGAGGGAGGAACTTCTATTGTGTTTAAACCACCTGGAAGCATGGAATGGGAGAGCGATTTTCTGTATGTCCCCAGACTTGGTAATGGAATCCAACGCCAGCAATGTAGGCTGGGGAGCTTGCTGCATAAACTTCACCACAGGAGGGAAGTGGACTCTCATGGAGAAAGAAATGCATATCAATTGCTTGGAATTATTGGCAGGATTGTTTGCAATCAAAAGTTGAATTGTTGCATCCTGCTAAAGATGGACAATGTATCGGTGAGAGATACATCAACCATCTGGGTGGCCTAAAATTGAAAACCTTGGCAATTTTGGCCAAGGAATTTTGGCATTTTTGCCTGATCCAGAACATCTCGGTCCAGGCAGAATATCTACCAGGACTATCCAATACCATTGCAGATTGGAATTACAGGCATCTAGCAGATTTGACCGATTGGACGCTTAACAGCTCAGTTTTCGCACAATTAGATTCAAGTTATGGGCCCCCTGCATTTAGACCTTTTTTGCTTCCAGACTGAACACACTGCTACCAAAATGTTTCAGTTGAGACAGGATCTGGAAGCTCTAGCTCTGTATTCCTTCAAAGATGACCTGTGCAGGAGAGTTATGCCTTTCCTTCTTTCCCCATGATTCCCAGAGTCATTCTTCAGGTCAGGAAACAGAAATTCCCTTCTGAACAGGATCCAGCAGGAAATTCACAACCTGCTGTTTCAAAATCAACTACATCTTTTGACCTGGCAGATTTCAGGAATCCGTGGCTTTCAGAATCTTGAGCACCAGGTACTAGAGCATGTTAAAAATCATGCTGTAATGTCTGGGCACTTTGGTGCCTGGAACGGAACCTGGATCAATTTTTTTCCAATTTAACTTCCATTACTAACTTTAAATTATCTTCCTGTTTTCAACAAGGGAAATCTTACAGGACTAACTGATACAGATTCTCTAGATCGGCAAGTCCTAAACACATTGAAGGTTTCCCTCAGGTCATCATCCTTTTATTGTGTAAACTAATGAAAGTTATTAAAATTTGTAGACCACAGACTTCTGGATATTCTAATATTTGGTATATCGATACAGTCCTCCAGTTCTTGGAATCCTGGCCTCCTAATGAGGAATTATCTCTCAAACCACTTTCAGCTAAACTTGCAATGTTACTCTGTCTTATTTCTTTTAGGTTAGTGTCTGATGTTCATGCTTCAGATATTTCCAACAGGTTTTACGAACCTGATCTCTAGTCGCAATAAATCCTTATCTAGGGAAATCTTCTATCCAAACTTTCCTCAAAATCCACAACTTTGACTCGTAAACTTTCAAGCAAAGAACACAATTACCTAAAAATGTAGATCTAATGATTCACACCAATTGTTTATTTCACTTGTAAAACCTTACCATTCGGTTTCTACAGCTGCTTTGGTGAGATGGATTTGCTGGATCAGCTGGCATTGATACTGATTTGTATGGTGCACACTCCTCTAGAGGAGAGATGGCTTCCAAATCCTTCCTTGCTGATGGAAGATTTGAGAATATTCTCAAAGCAGCTGACTGGTCCAGAGAATCTCCCTTTTATTTCAAACCTATTACTCAGGTATCTACTAATGTTATACAGCCACTTTGAATTTGCATAACATGAAGCCTCCGTGTCTAGTCATAAAATGAGTGTATTTTCCTAACTTTGTGAAGGAAAGTCTGGATTTTATTAAAGACACGAAGGTGAAAATTATGCCCCCCTGCACTAACCCTCCCTTTTTTCTGTTTTATATTTTTTCCTTTAGGATAGATGATCTTGTGGTTTTAGAAACCATTAAAGAATTTTCCAGACTATTACTTTCAAGATCCTGTTTATGGAAATGTATTCAGTTGTCGTTGTCTTTGCATCAAATAGAGGAAGTGCGAATACTTGACTGAACATGTATACAGTTTATTGTGATATGATTGGCTAGCAATATGTAAGGGGCAGGGTTATACAGTCATGTACATTTTTCTTTCTGTATGGAACTATTTATATTTTTGCTGTTGGAGTAGTAAAGATGGAGTTTAATGCATAATATTAGCCACAATGTCTTTAATAAAATCTTTCCTTCATGAAGTTAGGAAAATCCACAAATTGTTCTACATCAGTATGTGGGATGGTGGATTGTCCTACCTCAGTATGTTGGGTGGTGGATTGTCCTACCTCAGTACGTGGGGTGGTGGATTGTCCTATATCATTATGTGGGGTGGTGGATTGTCCTATATCATTATGTGGGGTGGTGGATTGTCCTACATCAGTATGTGGGGTGGTGGATTGTCCTACATCAGTACGTGGGGTGGTGGATTGTCCTACATCAGTACGTGGGGTGGTGGATTGTCCTACATCAGTACGTGGGTGGTGGATTATCCTACATCAGTACGTGGGGTGGTGGATTGTCCTAAATGAGCATGTAAGTTTTCTAGATCTTCACTGTAATTCATGTTCTGTTTCATTAGACCAAAATATACAACAAGATTATGCATCTCTCCACATCTAACATGTCCATGGGAGAAATGACCTCCGGGCAGATCTGTAACTTGGTGGCCATCGATACAAACCAGCTGATGTGGTTTTTCTTCCTGTGCCCCAATCTTTGGGCAATGCCAGTGCAGGTAAGAATGTCATATAATGCCATGTTTGTGATAGGCAAGGAAAGATGGTGCAAAGTTAAAATAAATCCCTTAAGAAAACATATTTTTAGTACTGGTTTCCACAGTCTTTGAGTAACATAAGTAAAATCTGTGGTGTCCAGTCACAGCGCTGCACTGAGATTTCATGAATCAATCAATCACCTGGTCATTCATAAACCGGGAGATTGATTCATGAAAGTGCAGCTCTGCGCTTCTCATGAATGAATGAGCCCAGTGACTGGGTTCACTACTACGAGTCCTATTGGATCCGGCTTAATAGCGGCTGGAGTAGGAAGAAAAGAAGGCAGCAAATGCCATCTTTCTTGCCTGCATTGATCACCTATTCTAATGAATACTATCCTACTTGGATAGGTGATCAATGCGAGGTCTGAAGTATATTTTTTGAATAACAAATGATTATACATTTTTTTATACACATAAAGGCAAAATATGCAGCCTCATACCTTGACTATTAACTCCTGGGGTGCCAGAGGAGGTATGCAAACGAATTGCAAAGCAATGCTTTGCTGCCTCTCTGGTACCCGGAAGGGGTAACTCTATAATACATAAACAAGGGGCACTCTATGTTTAATTACAAAGGGGGGATTAGTATGTCAGGGGGGCACTGTATGTCAGAAATATAGAATGTTGTGCAGCATGGGGAACTACACCACTGTGTGTTATACAATGCCTGACACCCCCAGCCTTCTCCCCTTACCCAGGTAGTGCCCATGGGGATTTGGGGATAGCAGTGGGCAAGGGGAAAAGGCTGAAGAGGGCCAGACAGTGTACATGGGGATCTGTGGTTACCAGAGGTTAAGGGAACAAGTGTGGGGGCTACGCAGTGCATATGGGGCTCTATGGCTACCACTGGGCACAGGATCAAGGCTGGGGGGGGGCAAGTGGTAGCCACAAATCCCCATGGATGCTATGTGACCCCCAGTCTTGTTCCCCTGCGAGTGCACAGCATGTAAAATATGATAGATGTTAGGGGATAATTGTGTAGTGCTTGGTGAACTATTTTTGTTTATTTTAATGCTTTGAGTGCCACAGGGGTGAACAATGCACATCCCTATGGCACCCAATGCTGTCCATGGTGCTGAAGGCCTTCTCTTTACTCCCCCTACTGGCCAAGTAGAGAAGCAGAGAGAATGCTGTTCAACTTCAGAATTGTTGTAGTGTTGGTGATGTGTGAAGGGAGGACATGTCTTCCACACCGACAGCACTTAGACAGTCCTGTATGTTAATAGGGACCTTCTCCACCCTTCCCCCTGCATCCGAACACTTTAGTGAATATGTCGATGTGTGTGTAGATCGAAATGTTGTGTTTCGAACAAATCCACACAATCATATCGCTACACCATCGACCTTTATTGAATCCAGGTCCTGTGTCCCTCAGGAATCCAAACTCCTTATAACCTGTTGTAGTCCCATTACCCCTCTACCATCTGAGGGCGTGAAATCTCCAATGAAACTAATGGGAATGTTTGTGTCCTGTAAGGAGCACTTGGTTTTTCCTTTGTGCACACGCCCCACTGGCACCCAGAGGGTTAATGTGTAAGGAGGGCAGAGTTCTCCATCTGACAGACATGTTTCTTCTTTATTCCAGATCATCATTGGGGTGATGCTCCTGTACTACATACTGGGAATTGGGGCTCTGATTGGGGCCGTGGTGATCATCGTTCTCGCCCCCGTCCAGTATTTTGTAGCTACTAAACTTTCCCATGCCCAGAGGAGCACGTTAGTAAGTGGATTGGACTAGAAGAGTAAGAGGCTTCACCCCCCCCGGGTCTGATTTACTAATCCCCCCGGGTCTGATTTACTAATCTCCCCCCCGGGTCTGATTAACTAATCTCCCCCCCCGGGTCTGATTAACTAATCTCCCCCCGGGTCTGATTAACTAATCTCCCCCCCGGGTCTGATTAACTAATCCCCCCCCCCCGGGTCTGATTAACTAATCTCCCCCCCCCCGGGTCTGATTAACTAATCTCCCCCCCCCGGGTCTGATTAACTGATCTCCCCCCCCCGGGTCTGATTAACTAATCTCCCCCCCTCGGTCTGATTAACTAATCTCCCCCCCGGTCTGATTAACTAATCTCCCCCCCGGGTCTGATTAACTAATCTCCCCCCCGGGTCTGATTAACTAATCCCCCCCGGGTCTGATTAACTAATCTCCCCCCCGGGTCTGATTAACGAATCCCCCCCGGGTCTGACTAGCTAATCCCCCCAGGTCTGACTAGCTAATTCCCCCCGGGTCTGATTAATCCCCCCCCTGGGTCTGATTAACTAATCCCCCCCGGGTCTGATTAACTAATCCCCCCCAAGGTCTGATTAACTAATATCCCCCCGGGTCTGATTAACGAATCCCCCCCCCGGGTCTGACTAGCTAATTCCCCCCGGGTCTGACTAGCTAATTCCCCCCGGGTCTGACTAGCTAATTCCCCCACCCCGGTTTGATTAACTAATCCCCCTCCCACCGGGTGTGATTAACTAATCCCCCCCCGGGTCTGAATAGCAAATTCCCCCCCCGGGTCTGATTAACCAACCCCCCCCCGGGTCTGATTAACCAACCCCCCCCCCGGGTCTGATTAACCAAACCCCCCCCCCGGGTCTGATTAACCAAACCCCCCCCCCCCGGGTCTGATTAACCAAACCCCCCCCCCGGGTCTGATTAACCAACCCCCCCCGGGTCTGATTAACTAATCCCCCCCCCCGGGTCTGATTTACTAATCCCCCCCCCCGGGTCTGATTTACTATCCATGTTCTACAGACAGAGGGGTCACTGTCCACATCCTACAATAAATGAGGGCAGTACGTCCAGTGCATTGAAAGCCATTTCCTGGAGATCTCTGTAGCGTTCAAGTTGTTAAAATCCACAGATAAATTAATAGGGATATTGTATTTGGCCCCATGATTGTGGGTTTCACCAGAACTGGGCCCCATTGTCTGTGCGTATCGCCCTGAATTTCGGGGTAGTCACTGTTTTCTCTGTGTGGATGTGAGGTCTGTGGAGATCTAATTGAGGAGAAGATCTGACTGTTGGTCCCAATTGCAGGAACATTCAAACGAGCGGCTGAAGAAGACGAACGAGATGCTGCGGGGAATCAAGTTACTGAAGTTGTATTCCTGGGAGCAGATCTTCCACCGCAGCGTAGAGGAGACGCGCCACAAAGAGATGGGCAGCCTGAAAGCATTTGCACTTTATACCTCCATATCTAGTGAGTGTTACCGGGGGCGCCCTCCAAGTGTTACTGGGGGCGCCCTCTGAGTGTTACCGGGGGCGCCCTCCCACTGTTACCCGTCTGGTTAGAAGAATGACTGTCTCCTTTAGTGGTTAGGAGACTGAGGTGACTCCATTAGTGGTTAGATCACTGAGGTGTTCCCCCATCTGGTTAGGAGACTGACTGTCTCCTTTAGTGGTTAGAAGACTGAGTTGTTCCCCTCTCTGGTTAGAAGATGGAGGTGACGCCATTAGTGGTTAGAAGATGGAGGTGACGCCAATTAGTGGTTAGAAGATGGAGGTGACACCATTAGTGGTTAGAAGACAGCTGTGACTCCATTAGTGGTTAGAAGATGGCGGTGACTCCATTAGTGGTTAGAAGATGGAGGTGACTCCATTAGTGGTTAGAAGATGGAGGTGACTCCATTAGTGGTTAGAAGATGGAGGTGACTCCATTAGTTGTTAGAAGATGGAGGTGACTCCATTAGTGGTTAGAAGATGGCGGTGACTCCATTAGTGGTTAGAAGATGGAGGTGACTCCATTAGTGGTTAGAAGATGGAGGTGACTCCATTAGTTGTTAGAAGATGGAGGTGACGCCATTAGTGGTTAGAAGATGGAGGTGACGCCATTAGTGGTTAGAAGATGGAGGTGACGCCATTAGTGGTTAGAAGATGGAGGTGACTCCATTAGTGGTTAGAAGACGGCGGTGACTCCCAATATAAAATCTGATTCCAAAACCTGAAAACAACTCTCCTCATAAAGCTGCTTGCTGTACACGAGGATCGTTGGTCTCAATCGCTACCATTTTCTCCTCTTTTTTTTTTTCTGGGGGTTTTTTATGTTAGAATATTAATATTCATTTTCGCTCTAGTTTCCTAACAGAACTTTTTGTTTCTCGTTCCCAGTTTTCATGAACGCAGCGATACCGATAGCCGCTGTTCTCATAGTAAGTGTATGGGGGGGGGACTTCAGAGATGTTTGTTTTAGACACAATGTGTTGAAACCCCAGGAAAAATGTACAAATCTAAAAAATAAAATAAATAAAAAAATTACCATAATGTGAAAAACACAAAACAAAAATACAGTACTTTGGAAAATATACTCACTGATTCCATCCACAACACGAATTGTCTCCTCTGTGCTTTAAACTATAAGCTAGGTTTTATTATGGTTTATATTGGACCGATGTGTAGAACAGTTTATAGGGGAGTGCTATAGTAGTGTATAGGGGAGTGCTATAGTAGTGTATAGGGGAGTGCTATAGTAGTGTGTAGGGGAGTGCTATAGTAGTGTGTAGGGGAGTGCTATAGTAGTGTATAGGGGAGTGCTATAGTAGTGTGTAGAGGAGTGCTATAGTAGTGTATAGGGGAGTGCTATAGTAGTGTGTAGAGGAGTGCTATAGTAGTGTGTAGGGGAGCGCTATAGTAGTGTGTAGAGGAGTGCTATAGTAGTGTATAGGGGAGTGCTATAGTAGTGTATAGAGGAGTGCTATAGTAGTGTATAGGGGAGTGCTATAGTAGTGTATAGGGGAGTGCTATAGTAGTGTGTAGAGGAGTGCTATAGTAGTGTATAGGGGAGTGCTATAGTAGTGTGTAGAGGAGTGCTATAGTAGTGTGTAGAGGAGTGCTATAGTAGTGTGTAGAGGAGTGCTATAGTAGTGTGTAGAGGAGTGCTATAGTAGTGTATAGGGGAGTGCTATAGTAGTGTGTAGAGGAGTGCTATAGTAGTGTGTAGAGGAGTGCTATAGTAGTGTGTAGAGGAGTGCTATAGTAGTGTGTAGAGGAGTGCTATAGTAGTGTATAGGGGAGTGCTATAGTAGTGTATAGAGGAGTGCTATAGTAGTGTATAGGGGAGTGCTATAGTAGTGTATAGGGGAGCGCTATAGTAGTGTGTAGAGGAGTGCTATAGTAGTGTATAGGGGAGTGCTATAGTAGTGTATAGAGGAGTGCTATAGTAGTGTGTAGAGGAGTGCTATAGTAGTGTATAGAGGAGTGCTATAGTAGTGTATAGGGGAGTGCTATAGTAGTGTATAGGGGAGCGCTATAGTAGTGTGTAGAGGAGTGCTATAGTAGTGTATAGGGGAGCGCTATAGTAGTGTATAGAGGAGTGCTATAGTAGTGTATAGGGGAGCGCTATAGTGTATAGGGGTGTGCAGGGGCGTTGCTAGGTTCCCAAAAGATCTGGGGCTAGAGCCCATGGCAAAACAGTGTGCCTGCCGCCGGTGGTAGTACGATAACCACATGTGCACACATACACACTTATATTTATGTATTACATATATGTACATATGTTATAAATATGTTTGAGGTAGAGAAAGAATAGGCAGAAGACTATCAGTATAGAATAAGATTTAAGAGACTGAGCCACCACACCCTCTCTCACCAATCTTCTTGGCGTATAGTAAGTAGAAGCTCTTGGGCCCAGGAGACAATTACAGGTTTAAACACACACGCTTCCATGTTCTCCTTTCAACGTGTGGCTTTAGCAACGCTAGCCTTGATCTGACAGCGCCAAGGAGGGAGGAGCTTGTTAGTGCACTTCTATTATGGGAGGGGGTGGGGAATGCCTTCAAAAGAAAGTGAAACAATTCTGGCGCAAACCAACCACACCATAGGGAAAAACACAAATTTCCATTAGTTTCAACAGGACTTTTATCCCCTTGAATACTGAAAAAGTCCCCAACCAATGTATTTCTTATATCATTTGAAGAGGTTAAAACCCCAATTTAAATCAATTTGAACTTTTGTTTATCACAAATGGTGTAATGTTTTGCCTCAGAATTACTCACCTCTTTGTTTAAACCCAGAGTACATAATGTAAGGTCCGTGGCTGGGGGCTGTGTGACACCGCAGTGCTTGGCAGCATGACGTACCACATTTTTTGCTTCTCCCATCAGCTGCTCTGTTTCAAAGAATGGGTGAACCTGGCCGGGAAATGTAAACTGCCCTACACTGTAGGAGAAACATGTAAACATGGACAAGCAGCTTTCATTATAACACTGTAAGGGGGTATGTAAAACTGCTGCTTCCCTGTCTGGTGCCAGTCTGTCACCGCTGTACAGCTGATCTCTTAGACTGCCCCCCTGCACAGCTACTACCCCTCACTGTCCTCCCATTGTGAATATTATGCAAGGAGATCTATCAAGTCTTCCCCTGCTGAAATAAATACATGATCATGCTCTAGAAATGATTGTTGTCTTTTCTGACCGGTCCAGCTTCTCTGCTCTGCCATGCCCTACTCTAGTGTACTCTCACATGCAGTGTCCTGTGGCAGCACGTCGTTACTATGTTAAGCTCAGACATTGAACACAACATGTGAGTAGAGCCGGGCAGAAAAGAAAAGCTGGTGGATCAGAAAAAACAGCCCTAGCTGAGCATGAGCAAGACAAGTTATTTATTTCAGCAGGGGGGAGGTAGGGATGGCAACTTTTGGCCGGGGAGGGGGGGGCAAGTACAATCAAGTGGCCCATTTCTACTATTGCTCCAGCCCACAGTGCCAGCCAATACGCTTTCGTTTTTATAACTGGCATTCATTTTGTGAAGGCAAGTGATACCACAGAGTGTAAAACAGAAGTGGAGCTACACTAGTGATACCACAGAATTACATTTGAAGTAGAGCTACACTAGTGATACCACAGAATTACATTTGAAGTGGAGTTACACTAGTGATATCACAGAATTACATTTGAAGTGGAGTTACACTAGTGATACCACAGAATTACATTTGAAGTAGAGCTACACTAGTGATACCACAGAATTACATTTGAAGTGGAGCTACACTAGTGATACCACACAATTACATTTGAAGTGGAGCTACACTAGTGATCTCACAGAATTACATTTGAAGTGGAGCTACACTAGTGATACCACAGAATTACATTTGAAGTGGAGCTACACTAGTGATACCACAGAATTACATTTGAAGTGGAGTTACACTAGTGATACCACAGAACTACATTTGAAGTGGAGTTACACTAGTGATACAACAGAATTACATTTGAAGTAGAGTTACATTAGTGATACCACAGAATTACATTTGAAGTGGAGTTACACTAGTGATACCACAGAATTACATTTGAAGTGGAGTTACACTAGTGATACCACAGAATTACATTTGAAGTGGAGTTACACTAGTGATACCACAGAATTACATTTGAAGTTGAGTTACACTAGTGATACCACAGAATTACATTTGAAGTGGAGCTACACTAGTGATACCACAGAATTACATTTGAAGTGGAGCTACACTAGTGATACCACAGAATTACATTTGAAGTAGAGCTACACTAGTGATACCACAGAATTACATTTGAAGTAGAGCTACACTAGTGATACCACAGAATTACATTTGAAATTGAGCTACACTAGTGATACCACAAAGCTAACAATAGAAATATAACTACACTAGTGATACCACAAAGCTAACAATAGAAATATAACTACACTAGTGATACCACAAAGCTAACAATAGAAATATAACTACACTAGTGATACCACAAAGCTAACAATAGAAATATAACTACACTAGTGATACCACAAAGCTAACAATAGATATATAACTACACTAGTGCTAATATAGACTTTAAAATTTAAACGAAGCTACACTAGTGATGACACAGAAGTTGCTATTGAAATATAATTGCACTAGTGATGCAATAGAGCTTACAATTGTATGACTACCAATGGGTAGTCATAGACTTGTAAGTTTTCTGGTATTACTGGTACAACTATATTTCACCTGGAGGAAAAGAGAAGAGAAAAGGGGAAGAGGAGGGTAAAGGGGGGGGGGGAAATGTGGAGATAAAGGGCAAAAGAGGAGAGGAAAGTAAAGGAGAAGGGCGAAATGGAGGAAATATGAGAAATAAAGCCTCATCAACTAGGATTCTATGGGCCTTATGGATTAATATGGAGCAAACCAACTATGCCACAGGGAACACATAATTCCCCAGACTGCTACTGATTTATATATAGGGTTTTTTAACCCCTTGCATGCTAAAGAGGTGAAGAGAGGTAGGGAAGGTGGAGACCTCTCTAGGATGCAAGGTGTTTAAAGTTCTACTAAAACGTATGTGGTGCAGTTGGTTTACCCTTGCACTGCTGCACTGTAATGTATAAGGACACACGCTGTTAGTACATCAGTGTCAGACGTACAGCGTGTTACCATAGACTTACACCGTGTACACCAACAGTAACAAGACTAAAGTACAACACAGAATTCACCACAAGAAACAAATAAACTTAACACTGAAGTAAATGGGGATTTTAACCTCTTGAATGCTAGATACATCTCTAATGCATTCCTCTAGCTTTCAAGGGGATAAAAAATCCAATTTAAGGCAATGGGAAATTGACATATGTGTGGGCATATCAAGCACTGTACATGAACATTGCACTGTACAAGGTCAACTGATTATTACACCATTACATAACTCTACGGCAGTCAATGGGTTAATCTCCTAGCATCTTACAGACTTTATCTTGTGCACACACACAGACACACTGTCACACGTCCTTACTGTATCATCACACATACACACTCTCCGTTACCTCACATAAGCTGGTACTGCATTGTATACACCGGAGTGCTGACTCCAGAACTGCAGCGACGTGTGCCCATGAGTGTGAGCAGGCCTGCTGCCTTCCTGTGCAGTGCATTCTGGGAATCCCTCCCCTGAAGTTCTTCCTTCTGGAGCTCACCAGTCGGAGCGGCTGGGCTTTCATTAACACAGGGCTAGTGGAGGCATGCCTAAAAGCATGCATAGGTGACCAGGCTCTCCCACTGACTAGATAGGGTGCCACCCAGTCGGTATTTTACTGGCAGGCCGGTAAAAAACTGGCTTCTGTCCAATGTTAAGTCTATGGAGGGAATGCCATGGCCGGTATTTTTTTGAAGAAAAGGTGGCAGCCCTACGTCTAGATACAATTTACATTAGCCATTTGAGTGCTAGAGGTGGGAGCAATGCATTTGCTCCTCAATATGATGATCACATCTATGACACATTATTTGGATCCAGGACAAGGACAGAGTCACAAACACAGGGATAGTCTTTTGGCAATTCAATGATCGCCCTAGAAGTGGCCACCGGCCCAGACTTCTACCTGTTTGCTCCCCAAACCAGCCCTCCCCTTTTCATACATCAGCCTTCCTAAATTCAACTTAACCCTTTCAGTGCCAGGGGTGCTTCACATATTGCAAAGCAATGCACTGGGCTCCCCTATGACACTGAATAAACTAATATGGGCGTGGCTCAGCGTCCGTTCCTCAATAGAGGCAGAAAAATAAATGGGGTCCTTGTTTTCTAAGTGATTTAACCCAGGGCTTCAATGTGGAGTCCACTGCTACTAGCCAGACCTGAAAAGTTACTCACCACTGCAATACATAACATACCCACCAGGGCTGAATTACTACCCACCAGGGCTGAATTACTACTCGCCATTGGCTAGTGAAAATTTTGAGCCCTGATTTAACCCATTGAGAGACACTCTCCATTAATTGTATCCTGGCAGGCTCCATGCTAATAGGATAAAATTCATGGAGAGTGTCTCTCAATGGGTTAAATCACTTAGATTGCCTCCTCTTTCCTTCCTCACATATACACTGCTCACATGTTACTTCTGTCCATGGTGAGCTAGGCAGCACTCCACTACTGCTCCAACCACCCCAACTGTGAAAAATGATTTCTTACTCATTGTCTGCTGTAGGCAGGGACTCGGGAGGGGACCTGCCTGTTCACTCACTGCTACCAGAGACATAGCCTCACATGATAAGCACAACTGTTACCCTGCCCTCTTACACAACACCAACCAGCCAATGAGCGAGTAGCATCATGAACAAACTCTCCTCTCTCATTGGCTGCCGGTGCATGCTATTAGGAAGGCACTGGAGTGTCTGCTGGGATTTGTGTGTCAGAGGCTGGCTGTTAGATATGTGAGTCCGGTGGCAGGCTGGCTTCATTACATTCGGGGCTGATGCCGGAACACTTGGGGCTTCAGCTCCCTTAGCCCCCCCCCCCCAGCGACACCCCTGGGGGAGTGCTATAGTAGTATATAGGGGAGTGCTATAGCAGTATATCGGGGAGTGCTATAGCAGTATATCGGGGAGTGCTATAGCAGTATATCGGGGAGTGCTATAGCAGTATATAGGGGAGTGCTATAGCAGTATATCAGGGAGTGCTATAGCAGTATATCGGGGAGTGCTATAGCAGTATATCGGGGAGTGCTATAGCAGTATATCGGGGAGTGCTATAGCAGTATATAGGGGAGTGCTATAGCAGTATATAGGGGAGTGCTATAGCAGTATATCGGGGAGTGCTATAGCAGTATATCGGGGAGTGCTATAGCAGTATATCGGGGAGTCCTATAGCAGTATATAGGGGAGTGCTATAGCAGAATATAGGGGAGTGCTATAGCAGTATATCGGGGAGTGCTATAGCAGTATATCGGGGAATGCTATAGCAGTATATCGGGGAGTGCAATAGCAGAATATAGGGGAGTGCTATAGCGGTATATAGGGGAGTGCTATAGCGGTATATCGGGGAGTGCTATAGCAGTATATCGGGGAGTGCTATAGCGGTATATCGGGGAGTGCTATAGCAGTATATAGGGGAGTGCTATAGCAGTATATCGGGGAGTGCTATAGCAGTATATCGGGGAATGCTATAGCAGTATATCGGGGAGTGCTATAGCGGTATATCGGGGAGTGCTATAGCGGTATATCGGGGAGTGCTATAGCAGTATATTGGGGAGTGCTATAATTGCTATAGTTAATAGAGGTGCAGTATATTGTATATGTGTGAATTATAGTTATAATAATAATAAATTGTATTATAGTTATTAGAGGTGCATTATTTTTCTGACATCCAGGTAAATCCAGATAGATGACAATGTACTTAAAGGGATAGTAATGTGTCACAATAAAAGCAGCTCCAATTAATCTTCATAGTATTTGGGCCATGGAGAGTGTTATTTCAATACCGTCAGAGTTGTAATACAAGAGTAATTGAATGATAAAGTATCCCTCTCCCTCCGCTTTTACTGATATAACACTGCTCACCTCAGAGCAGCAAGACTGTCCGGATGGATCACAGAGGGACAATCTTCAATTAAGATAAGGGAAAACCTGAAAATCCTGTCAAGGGGGGCAGTGTATTCCTTATGTTCACAGTAAGAAGATTGTCCCTGTAGAGAAGTAAAAGGAGAAACAAGAACAGGGGGTGCCCCGTGCAAATCAACACAGATAAACTGTACAGCCAACGCCCCTAAGGTGTTTACTCACACAAATCTTGGCTGGGATATAGCTTATAATAGTCCCGACTTCAAAGCATCTGAGTAAATAACGGCCCCCAGACACAGTATCTGTGTATCATGACTGCACTCAATACTCGCACTCACAAACGGTGTAGACGTGTAATAAAGAACTGAGAGCGCCCAATAGCGTAGAAGGGGTACTCACATGGATCAGTGATCAGACTGAGGATACCCAGAAGTCTGACATTCAGGCTTACAGAGGACACAAACCCGTCTCCGCTCTGGTATCTTGTAAATATAAATGCATCCAATCTGATTCAAGTGGAGGCATCCAAATATGTATAAAAACACTTATTTATTAAAAGAGCATTTAATAAATATAATGGCTCTACTCTTCCACATTTCTTTGCACACGGACCACATTTTCAAAGAAAACAAGCTGCAATATTGTGACTTAACACAGCCGTACACAGCAGAATGGATTGTGTGTGACGGCTTCCCCTATACTAAACACTGTATATCTTCTAATATCAGTCTGTCTCAGTCACAGCTCATTCCAGGGTCTCTGTCTCCGTTAAAGTATTTTTAATTTTATAGACTAGCGAATGGTGCATGGCATTGTCCATGCGATTGGGCACACAGTGCATATCAGTAACCTGGCAGACCGCTGTAGCTGTCAGTCTCACAGGAGTGGGCGGAGGTCTAGGGTTCACCCCGCCCACTCTGAAAATCACCACCCCTGATTCATTTTCCTTCTCCCAATGTCACTGCAGTTTCTACTTTTTATTTCTTTTTTACAGTACAAATGGCAGTTATAGACCTTAATAAATATGCTGTCCCTCTTCTGGCTGTTGAAGGAGTCCATGTCAGTGACAGAGATGACACCCAGATCAGGAAGGAAGTTGGATCATGGCTGTCTGTGTCTTCCCAATCAGCCACACAAAGTTTTGGAGTTTTTGGGGTCTACCTCCTTTCTGGTCCCCCAGGTTACCCTTATACAGAGAACAAATATCCCGCCTGCACCCTAAACTAAACTTCTATTGCACTTTATTAGTTGGTCTTCTATAGCTCAAAATTGCTCTGCACTTTCTACCTCTCACAAACACAGAATGGCATGGGATCTGGACTTCCCTTTTATACTAGTACTGTGGGGGAACCGGACTTCCCTTTTATACTAGTACTGTGGGGGAACCGGACTTCCCTTTTATACTAGTACTGCGGGGAACCGGACTTCCCTTTTATACTAGTACTGCGGGGAACCAGACTTCCCTTTTATACTAGTACTGTGGGGATCTGGACTTCCCTTTTATACTAGTACTGTGGGGGAACCGGACTTCCCTTTTATACTAGTACTGTGGGGGAACCGGACTTCCCTTTTATACTAGTACTGCGGGGAACCGGACTTCCCTTTTATACTAGTACTGCGGGGAACCGGACGTCCCTTTTATACTAGTACTGCGGGGAACCGGACTTCCCTTTTATACTAGTACTGTGGGGAACTGGACTTCCCTTTTATACTAGTACTGCGGGGAACCGGACGTCCCTTTTATACTAGTACTGCGGGGAACCGGACGTCCCTTTTATACTAGTACTGCGGGGAACCGGACTTCCCTTTTATACTAGTACTGCGGGGAACTGGACTTCCCTTTTATACTAGTACTGCGGGGAACCGGACTTCCCTTTTATACTAGTACTGCGGGGATCTGGACGTCCCTTTTATACTACTACTGCGGGGAACCGGACTTCCCTTTTATACTAGTACTGCGGGGAACTGGACTTCCCTTTTATACTAGTACTGCGGGGAACCGGACTTCCCTTTTATACTAGTACTGCGGGGATCTGGACGTCCCTTTTATACTACTACTGCGGGGAACCGGACGTCACTTTTATACTACTACTGCGGGGATCTGGACGTCACTTTTATACTAGTACTGCGGGGAACTGGACTTCCCTTTATACTAGTACTGCGGGGAACTGGACTTCCCTTTTATACTACTACTGCGGGGAACCGGACTTCCCTTTTATACTAGTACTGTGGGGAACCGGACTTCCCTTTATACTAGTACTGCGGGGAACCGGACATCCCTTTTATACTAGTACTGTGGGGAACCGGACGTCCCTTTTATACTAGTACTGCGGGAACCGGACTTCCCTTTTATACTAGTACTGCGGGGAACCGGACTTCACTTTTATACTAGTACTGCGGGGAACCGGACTTCCCTTTTATACTACTACTGTGGGGAACTGGACTTCCCTTTTATACTACTACTGCAGGAACCGGACTTCTCTTTTATACTAGTACTGCGGGGAACCGGGCTTCCCTTTTATTCTACTACTGCGGGGAACCGGACTTCCCTTTTATACTAGTACTGCGGGGAACCGGATGTCCCTTTTATACTAGTACTGCGGGAACTGGACTTCCCTTTTATACTAGTACTGCGGGAACTGGACTTCCCTTTTATACTAGTACTGCGGGGAACCGGACTTCCATTTTATACTAGTACTGTGGGGAACTGGACTTCCCTTTTATACTAGTACTGCGGGGAACTGGACTTCCCTTTTATACTAGTACTGCGGGGAACCGGACGTCCCTTTTATACTAGTACTGCGGGAACTGGACTTCCCTTTTATAGTAGTACTGTGGGGAACTGGACTTCCCTTTTATACTAGTACTGTGGGGAACTGGACTTCCCTTTTATACTAGTACTGCGGGGAACCGGACTTCCCTTTTATACTACTACTGCGGGGAACCGGACTTCCCTTTTATACTAGTACTGTGGGGAACCGGACTTCCCTTTTATACTAGTACTGCGGGGAACCGGACTTCCCTTTTATACTAGTACTGCGGGGAACCGGACTTCCCTTTTATACTATTACTGCGGGGAACCGGACTTCCCTTTTATACTAGTACTGCGGGGAACTGGACTTCCCTTTTATACTACTACTGCGGGAACTGGACTTCCCTTTTATAGTAGTACTGTGGGGAACTGGACTTCCCTTTTATACTAGTACTGTGGGGAACTGGACTTCCCTTTTATACTAGTACTGCGGGGAACCGGACTTCCCTTTTATACTAGTACTGCGGGGATCTGGACGTCACTTTTATACTAGTACTGCGGGAACCGGACTTCCCTTTTATACTAGTACTGCGGGGATCTGGACTTCCCTTTTATACTAGTACTGTGGGGAACTGGACTTCCCTTTTATACTAGTACTGCGGGGAACCGGACTTCCATTTTATACTACTACTGCGGGGAACTGGACTTCCCTTTTATACTAGTACTGCGGGGAACCGGACTTCCCTTTTATACTACTACTGCGGGGAACTGGACTTCCCTTTTATACTAGTACTGCGGGGAACCGGACATCCCTTTTATACTAGTACTGCAGGACCGGACTTCCCTTTTATACTAGTACTGCGGGGAACCGGACTTCCCTTTTATACTAGTACTGCGGGGAACCGGACTTCCATTTTATACTAGTACTGCGGGGAACTGGACTTCCCTTTTATACTAGTACTGCGGGGAACCGGACTTCCCTTTTATACTAGTACTGCGGGGAACTGGACGTCCCTTTTATACTAGTACTGCGGGGAACCGGACTTCCCTTTTATACTAGTACTGCGGGGAACTGGACTTCCCTTTTATACTAGTACTGCAGGAACCGGACTTCCCTTTTATACTAGTACTGCGGGGAACTGGACTTCCCTTTTATACTAGTACTGCGGGGAACCGGACGTCCCTTTTATACTAGTACTGCGTGGAACCGGATGTCCCTTTTATACTAGTACTGCTGGGAACCGGACTTCCCTTTTATACTACTACTGCGGGGAACCGGACGTCCCTTTTATACTAGTACTGCGGGGAACCGGACGTCCCTTTTATACTAGTACTGCGGGGAACCGGACTTCTCTTTTATTCTACTACTGCAGGAACCGGACGTCCCTTTTATACTAGTACTGCGGGGAACCGGACTTCCCTTTTATACTAGTACTGCGGGGAACTGGACGTCACTTTTATACTAGTACTGCGGGGAACCGGGCTTCCCTTTTATTCTACTACTGCGGGGAACCGGACTTCCCTTTTATACTAGTACTGCAGGAACCGGACTTCCCTTTTATACTAGTACTGCGGGGATCTGGACGTCACTTTTATACTAGTACTGCGGGGAACCGGACTTCCCTTTTATACTACTACTGCGGGGAACCGGACTTCCCTTTTATACTAGTACTGCGGGGAACCGGACGTCCCTTTTATACTACTACTGCGGGGATCTGCACGTCACTTTTATACTAGTACTGCGGGGAACTGGACGTCCCTTTTATACTAGTACTGCGGGGAACCGGACTTCCCTTTTATTCTACTACTGCGGGGGACCGGACTTCCCTTTTATACTACTACTGCGGGGAACCGGACTTCCCTTTTATACTACTACTGCGGGGAACCGGACTTCCCTTTTATACTAGTACTGCGGGGGAACCGGACGTCCCTTTTATACTAGTACTGCGGGGAACCGGACTTCCCTTTTATTCAACTACTGCTGGGAACCGGACTTCCCTTTTATACTAGTACTGCGGGGAACTGGACGTCCCTTTTATACTAGTACTGCGGGGAACCGGACTTCCCTTTTATTCTACTACTGCGGGGAACCGGACTTCCCTTTTATACTACTACTGCGGGGAACCGGACTTCCCTTTTATACTACTACTGCGGGGAACCGGACTTCCCTTTTATACTACTACTGCGGGGAACCGGACTTCCCTTTTATACTAGTACTGCGGGGGAACCGGACGTCCCTTTTATACTAGTACTGCGGGGAACCGGACTTCCCTTTTATACTACTACTGCTGGGAACCGGACTTCCCTTTTATACTAGTACTGCGGGGAACTGGACGTCCCTTTTATACTAGTACTGCGGGAACCGGACTTCCCTTTTATACTACTACTGCGGGGAACTGGACGTCCCTTTTATACTACTACTGCGGGAACCAGACTTCCCTTTTATAGTAGTACTGCGGGGAACCGGACTTCCCTTTTATACTAGTACTGCAGGGAACCGGACGTCCCTTTTATACTAGTACTGCGGGAACCGGACGTCCCTTTTATACTAGTACTGCGGGAACCGGACTTCCCTTTTATAGTAGTACTGCGGGGAACCGGACTTCCCTTTTATACTAGTACTGCGGGAACCGGACTTCCCTTTTATAGTAGTACTGCGGGGAACCGGACGTCCCTTTTATACTAGTACTGCAGGGAACCGGACGTCCCTTTTATACTAGTACTGCGGGAACCGGACTTCCCTTTTATTCTAGTACTGCGGGAACCGGACGTTCCTTTTATACTAGTACTGCAGGGAACCGGACATCCCTTTTATACTAGTACTGCGGGGAACCGGACTTCCCTTTTATACTAGTACTGCGGGAACCGGACTTCCCTTTTATAGTAGTACTGCGGGGAACCGGATGTCCCTTTTATACTAGTACTGCAGGGAACCGGACGTCCCTTTTATACTAGTACTGCGGGAACCGGACGTCCCTTTTATACTAGTACTGCGGGAACCGGACTCCCCTTTTATAGTAGTACTGCGGGGAACCGGACTTCCCTTTTATACTAGTACTGCGGGGAACCGGACGTTCCTTTATACTAGTACTGCAGGGAACCGGACGTCCCTTTTATACTACTACTGCGGGGAACCGGACTTCCCTTTTATACTAGTACTGCGGGAACCGGACGTCCCTTTTATACTAGTACTGTGGGGAACCGGACGTCCCTTTTATACTAGTACTGCGGGGAACCGGACTTCCCTTTTATACTAGTACTGCGGGGAACCGGACGTCTCTTTTATACTAGTACTGCGGGGAACCGGACTTCCCTTTTATACTAGTACTGCGGGGAACTGGACTTCCCTTTTATACTAGTACTGTGGGGAACTGGACTTCCCTTTTATACTAGTACTGCGGGGAACCGGACTTCCCTTTTATACTAGTACTGCGGGGATCTGGACTTCCCTTTTATACTAGTACTGCGGGGAACCGGACTTCCGTTTTATACTAGTACTGCGGGGAACCGGACGTCCCTTTATACTAGTACTGCAGGGAACTGGACGTCCCTTTTATACTACTACTCCGGGGAACCGGACGTCCCTTTTATACTAGTACTGCGGGAACCGGACTTCCCTTTTATACTAGTACTGTGGGGAACCGGACGTCCCTTTTATATTAGTACTGCGGGAACCGGACGTCCCTTTGATACTAGTACTACGTGGAACTGGACGTCCCTTTTATACTAGTACTGCGGGAACCGGACTTCCCTTTTATACTAGTACTGCGGGGAACTGGACTTCCCTTTTATACTACTACTGCGGGGAACCGGACGTCCCTTTTATACTAGTACTACGTGGAACTGGACGTCCCTTTTATACTAGTACTGCGGGGAACCGGACTTCCGTTTTATACTACTACTGCGGGGAACCGGACGTCCCTTTTATACTACTACTGCGGGGAACCAGACGTCCCATGTATACTAGTACGGCGGAGAACCGGACTTCCCATTTATACTAGTACTGCGGGGAACCGGACTTCCCTTTTATACTAGTACTGCTGGGAACCGGACGTCCCTTTTATACTAGTACTGCGGGGAACTGGACTTCCCTTTTATACTTCTACTGCGGGGAACCGGACGTCCCTTTTATACTAGTACTGCGGGGAACCGGACGTCCCTTTTATACTAGTACTGCGTGGAACCGGATGTCCCTTTTATACTAGTACTGCGGGGAACCGGACTTCCCTTTTATACTACTACTGCGGGGAACCAGATTTTCCTTTTATACTAGTACTGCGGGGAACCGGACGTCTCTTTTATACTAGTACTGCGGGGAACCGGGCTTCCCTTTTATACTAGTACTGTGGGAACTGGACTTCCCTTTTATACTAGTAATGCAGGAACCGGACTTCCCTTTTATACTAGTACTGCAGGAACCGGACTTCCCTTTTATACTAGTACTGCGGGGAACCGGGCTTCCCTTTTATACTAGTACTGTGGGAACTGGACTTCCCTTTTGTACTACTACTGCGGGAACCGGACTTCCCTTTTATACTATGCCTGCGGGGAACCGGACTTCCCTTTTATACTAGTACTGCGGGGAACTGGACTTCCCTTTTATACTAGTACTGCGGGGAACCGGACGTCCCTTTTACACTAGTACTGTGGGGAACCGGACGTCCCTTTTATACTAGTACTGTGGGGAACCGGACGTCCCTTTTATACTAGTTCTGCGGGGAACCGGGCTTCCCTTTTATACTAGTACTGCGGGGAACCGGACTTCCCTTTTATACTAGTACTGCGGGGAACCGGACTTCCCTTTTATACTAGTACTGCGGGGAACCGGACTTCCCTTTTATACTAGTACTGCGGGGAACTGGACTTCCCTTTTATACTAGTACTGTGGGGAACTGGACTTCCCTTTTATACTAGTACTGTGGGAACTGGACTTCCCTTTTGTACTACTACTGCGGGAACCGGACTTCCCTTTTATACTATGCCTGCGGGGAACCGGACTTCCCTTTTATACTAGTACTGCGGGGAACTGGACTTCCCTTTTATACTAGTACTGCAGGAACAGGACTTCCCTTTTATACTAGTTCTGCAGGAACAGGACTTCCCTTTTATACTACTACTGTGGGGAACCGGACTTCCCTTTTATACTAGTACTGTGGGGAACCGGACTTCCCTTTTATACTAGTACAGCGGGGAACCGGACTTCCCTTTTATACTACTACTGCGGGGAACTGGACGTCCCTTTTATACTAGTACTGCGGGGAACTGGTCTTCCCTTTTATACTAGTACTGCAGGAACCGGACGTCCCTTTTATACTAGTACTGCGGGAACTGGACTTCCCTTTTATACTAGTACTGCGGGGAACCGGACTTCCCTTTTATACTAGTACTGCGGGGAACCGGACTTCCCTTTTATACTAGTACTGCGGGAACCGGACTTCCCTTTTATACTACTACTGCGGGAACTGGACTTCCCTTTTATACTAGTACTGCGGGGAACCGGACTTCCCTTTTATACTAGTACTGCGGGGAACCCGGACTTCCCTTTTATACTAGTACTGCGGGAACCGGACTTCCCTTTTATACTACTACTGCGGGAACTGGACTTCCCTTTTATACTAGTACTGCGGGGAACCGGACTTCCCTTTTATACAAGTACTGCGGGAACTGGACTTCCCTTTTATACTAGTACTGCGGGAACTGGACTTCCCTTTTATACTAGTACTGCGGGGAACTGGACTTCCCTTTATACTAGTACTGTGGGGAGCAGGACTTCCCTTTTATACTAGTACTGTGGGGAACTGGACTTCCCTTTTATACTAGTACTGTGGGGAAGAGGACTTCCCTTTTATACTACTACTGCAAGAACCGGACTTCCCTTTTATACTAGTACTGCGGGGAACCGGACTTCCCTTTTATACTAGTACTGTGGGGAAGAGGACTTCCCTTTTATACTAGTACTGCGGGGAACCGGACATCCCTTTTATACTAGTACTGCGGGGAACCGGACTTCCCTTTTATACTAGTACTGCGGGGAACTGGACTTCCCTTTTATACTAGTACTGCGGGGAACCGTAATTCCCTTTTATACTAGTACTGCGGGGAACTGGACTTCCCTTTTATACTAGTACTGTGGGGAACCAGACTTCCCTTTTATACTAGTACTGTGGGGAAGAGGACTTCCCTTTTATACTACTACTGCACGAACCGGACTTCCCTTTTATACTAGTACTGCAGGAACCGGACTTCCCTTTTATACTAGTACTGCGGGGAACTGGACTTCCCTTTTATACTAGTACTGCGGGGAACCAGACTTCCCTTTTATACTAGTACTGTGGGGAACAGGACTTCACTTTTATACTAGTACTGTGGGGAACCGGATGTCCCTTTTATACTACTACTGTGGGGAACTGGATCTCCCTTTTATACTACTACTGCGGGGAACCGGACTTCCCTTTTATACTACTACTGCGGGGAACTGGACGTCCCTTTTATACTACTACTGCGGGGAACAGGACTTCCATTTTATACTGCTACTGCGGGGAACCGGACTTCCCTTTTATACTACTACTGCGGGGAACTGGATTTCCCTTTTATACTAGTACTGCGGGGAACCGGACTTCCCTTTTATACTAGTACTGCGGGGAACCGGACATCCCTTTTATACTACTACTGCGGGGAACCGGACTTTCCCTTTTATACTATTACTGCAGGAACCGGACTTCCCTTTTATACTACTACTGCGGGGAACCGGACTTCCCTTTTATACTACTACTGCGGGGAACCGGACTTCCCTTTTATACTAGTACTGTGGGGAACCGGACTTCCCTTTTATACTAGTACTGCGGTGAACCGGACTTCCCTTTTATACTAGTACTGCGGTGAACCGGACTTCCCTTTTATACCAGTACTGCGGGGAACCGGACTTCCCTTTTATACTAGTACTGCGGGGAACCGGACTTCCCTTTTATACTAGTACTGTGGGGAACTGGACTTCCCTTTTATACTAGTACTGTGGGGAACTGGACTTCCCTTTTATACTACTACTGCGGGGAACTGGATTTCCCTTTTATACTAGTACTGCGGGGAACAGGACTTCCCTTTTATACTAGTACTGCGGGGAACCGGACATCCCTTTTATACTACTACTGCGGGGAACCGGACTTTCCCTTTTATACTACTACTGCAGGAACCGGACTTCCCTTTTATACTACTACTGCGGGGAACCGGACTTCCCTTTTATACTACTACTGCGTGGAACCGGACTTCCCTTTTATACTAGTACTGTGGGGAACCAGACTTCCCTTTTATACCACTACTGCGGGGAACCGGACTTCCCTTTTATACTACTACTGCAGGAACCGCACTTCCCTTTTATACTAGTACTGCGGGGAACCAGACTTCCCTTTTATACTAGTACTGCGGGGAACCGGACTTCCCTTTTATACTAGTACTGCGGGGAACCGGACTTCCCTTTTATACTACTACTGCAGGAACCGGACTTCCCTTTTATACTAGTACTGCGGGGAACCGGACTTCCCTTTTATACTACTACTGCAGGAACCGGACTTCCGTTTTATACTAGTACTGCGGGGAACCGGACTTCCCTTTTATACTAGTACTGTGGGGAACCGGACGTCCCTTTTATACTAGTACTGTGGGGAACCGGACGTCCCTTTTATACTAGTACTGCAGGAACCGGATGTCCCTTTTATACTAGTACTGTGTGAACCGGACTTCCCTTTTATACTACTACTGCGGGGAACCAGACTTCCCTTTTATACTACTACTGCGGGGAACCGGACTTCCCTTTTATTCTATGCCTGCGGGGAACCGGACTTCCCTTTTATACTAGTACTGCGGGGAACCGGACTTCCCTTTTATACTAGTACTGCGGGGAACCGGACTTCCCTTTTATACTAGTACTGCGGGGAACCGGACTTCCCTTTTATACTAGTACTGCGGGGAACTGGACTTCCCTTTTATACTAGTACTGCGGGGAACTGGACTTCCCTTTTATACTAGTACTGCGGGGAACCGGACTTCCCTTTTATACTAGTACTGCGGGGAACTGGACTTCCCTTTTATACTACTACTGCGGGGAACCGGACTTCCCTTTTATACTAGTACTGCGGGGAACCGGACTTCCCTTTTATACTAGTACTGTGGGGAACTGGACTTCCCTTTTATACTAGTACTGTGGGGAACTGGACTTCCCTTTTATACTACTACTGCGGGGAACCGGACTTCCCTTTTATACTTGTACTGTGGGGAACTGGACTTCCCTTTTATACTACTACTGCGGGGAACCGAACTTCCCTTTTATACTACTGCTGCGGGGAACTGGACTTCCCTTTTATACTACTACTGCAGGAACCGGACTTCTCTTTTATACTATGCCTGCGGGGAACTCGAATTCCCTTTTATACTAGTACTGCGGGGAACCGGATGTCACTTTTATACTAGTACTGTGGAGAACTGGACTTCCCTTTTATACTAGTACTGCGGGGAACTGGACTTCCCTTTTATACTAGTACTGTGGGGAACCGGACGTTCCTTTTCTACTAGTACTGCGGGGAACTGGACTTCCCTTTTATACTATTACTGCGGGGAACCAGACTTCCCTTTTATATTAGTACTGCGGGGAACCGGATGTCCCTTTTATACTAGTACTGTGGGGAACTGGACTTCCCTTTTATACTAGTACTGCGGGGAACTGGACTTCCCTTTTATAGTAGTAGTGCGGGGAACTGGACTTCCCTTTTATACTAGTACTGCGGTGAACCGGATGTCCCTTTTATACTAGTACTGTGGGGAACCGGACGTTCCTTTTATACTAGTACTGCGGGGAACTGGACTTCCCTTTTATACTAGTACTGTGGGGAACCGGATGTCCCTTTTATACTAATACTGTGGGGAACTGGACTTCCCTTTTATACTAGTACTGTGGGGAACTGGACTTCCCTTTTATACTACTACTGTGGGGAACTGGACTTCCCTTTTATACTACTACTGCGGGGAACTGGACTTCCTTTTTATACTACTACTGCGGGGAACCGGACTTCCGTTTTATACTAGTACTGTGGGGAACGGGACTTCCCTTTTATACTATGCCTGCGGGGAACTGGACTTCCCTTTTATACTAGTACTGTGGGGAACTGGACTTCCCTTTTATACTAGTACTGTGGGGAAATGGACTTCCCTTTTATACTATGCCTGCGGGGAACCGGACTTCCCTTTTATACTAGTACTGTGGGGAACCAGATGTCCCTTTTATACTAGTACTGTGGGGAACTGGACTTCCCTTTTATACTACTACTGCGGGGAACTGGACTTCCCTTTTATACTACTACTGCGGGGAACTGGACTTCCCTTTTATACTAGTAATGCGGGGAACTGGACTTCCTTTTTATACTACTGTGGGGAACTGGACTTCCCTTTTATACTAGTACTACGGGGAACTGGACTTCCTTTTTATACTACTGTGTGGAACCGGACTTCCGTTTTATACTACTACTGCGGGGAACCGGACTTCCCTTTTATACTAGTACTGCGGGGAACTGGACTTCCCTTTTATACTAGTACTGCGGGGAACTGGACTTCCTTTTTATACTACTGCGGGGAACCGGACTTCCCTTTTATACTACTACTGCGGGGAACCGGAATTCCCTTTTATACTAGTACTGCGGGGATCTGGACTTCCCTTTTATACTACTACTGCGGGGAACCGGACTTCCCTTTTATACTAGTACTGCGGGGAACCGGACTTCCCTTTTATTCTATGCCTGCGGGGATGGAAGAAAAACAGGAAAATTGTCACTTTTCACAGGAAATGTATCACTCAGGATGATGTGCCATTTTTTGCCTGTTTCACTTTGGAGGTGAAGAATTTCACACATCCCTACTTGTATGAACATATCCAAAATCTTATAACCCTCCACCCTACCCCGAGGTCCTATTCACTGCTTGGAGCGGGTGGAGCCAAGTAACGTTATTTCTGCTGTATGGGTGGAGCTTAAAGGAACACTAAGAAAGAAGCAGGGTATAATTTCCTTTTACCTGTCTGGTATGTCCAGGGAGGAGGTTATATAAACATTAGATATTGTATGTCACACCCCTAAAATCTGATCCGAATATTACTTATTTAATGTCTGTGTAGACTGAGGTTAGTACTGACAGCTCTCGCATTGTGAGAACCTGTTACCTTACTACTGCCCACTTACACACAATACAGTACTATCACTTCTGAGACACCTATCAGGATTGCTGTGGTATTAGGGAGCCTTGGAGAAGACCAGCATGGTTGCTCCCACAGAACGCGTTAGGCTAGATTTGGATTTTAGTTATTTTTTAGCTTGAAAGGAAAATGGAACAATTCTGGGTGAAATATCAGCATTATAGGAGACAATAACCACGTCCAAATTTCCCATTTATTGAATTAAGGCGTTAATCCACTTGACTGATGGCGTGGTCTACAACACACTGAAAGGCAATACATTGGAGACCTCTATATCCTTCAAGGGGTTAAAACCATATTTAAATCAATAGGATGTTGTGACCTATAGTGCAGGCGGTTTCTCCCCTCCTCCTTTACATGTAAGTCCCTTAGAACTGCTACAGCTTCTACAAGTGGGAGTGGCAAGGTTTGTCCGTGGGTGGAGTGGGACAGGAAGTGGGAGTGGCAAGATTTGTCTGTGTGTGGAGCAGGAAGTGGGAGTGGCAAGGGTTGTCCATGGGTGGGACAGGAAGTGGGAGTGGCCGTGACAAGTGGAACACTCAATGCTTCAAAGAAGACCTGGTAATTGGTAATCCCAAATCCAGAGAACTCCCAGGTTTGATTCTTATCTGGCTCACGCAAACAGAGTTCTAGATTGAATGTTCTAGGTCACTACAGTCTAATTTGGTGCACACAAGCTGAGGTCTAGATTTTATGTTCTGGGTCACTAAATCTGATTTAGTGAACACAAGCTGAAGTCTAGATTGTATGTTCTGGG
This sequence comes from Rhinophrynus dorsalis, assembly GCA_037306005.1. NCBI lineage: Eukaryota > Metazoa > Chordata > Amphibia > Anura > Rhinophrynidae > Rhinophrynus > Rhinophrynus dorsalis. Next base: position 511,985,798 of record CM074722.1, on the reverse strand, counting down.
TCACTACATCTGATTTGGTGCTCACAAGTTGAGGTCTAGATTGTATGAACTAAATCAGATGTAGTGACCTCGAACATACAATCTAGACCTCAACTTGTGTGAGCCAGATAAGAATCAAACCTGGGAGCTCTCTGGATTAGATTGTATGTTCTGAATAACTACATCAAATCCTGGGCTCACTGACTGCAGTACACAGAGTTCATTCTAGATCACTACATCTGATCTGGGGCACATACACATAGTATGTTCTAAATACCTATATCTGGTCAGGTGCACACTGACTGCAGTACACATAGCATGTTCTAGATCACTACGTTCAATCCAGGGAACATTAACTGCAGTACACATAGCATGTTCTAGATCACTACATCTGATCTGGGGCATACTGGCTACAGTACGTAGAGTATGGCTTTTGTATAGGGTATATGTTCTATATATCTACCTGTCAGTCTCCGAATGACTAGGTTTGAATTTCCAAGTATAACACCAGCCACCACTCCACATGTGTTTGATATCATAACTGAAAATTATGTAAATAATAACTGTATATAACTAAATACTTCATATGTATAGAAACAATAGAAATAAATACTGTATATAGAGTATAAACAATGCATTGGTAAATACAGGTTGTTCCACTTGCATTGCTCATCTCTTCACTCTTGTGTTTTTTCATGAAGACTTTTGTGGTCCACGTCCACCTGATTAACCAAGATCACTTCTCACCAGCTGTGGCCTTCGCTTCTCTTTCACTCTTCCACATCCTGGTCACTCCTTTATTCCTGCTGTCCAGTGTGGTCAGATCCACGGTCAAGGCTCTTGTCAGGTGAGTTGTTCCATGTGACCTACAGAGAAGAGAGCTGACCAACTTCACAACAGATGGACCTGTACATCTCCTGGTCTCCTCTTTCTCTCTCTCTCTCTCTCTCTCTATTTAATCACCTCTCTGTCTCTTTACATCTCTCACCTCTGTCTCTCCTTCTCCCCTATGATCTGGTTGTTTGTTTTTTTGTTTCTTTTTACTGTGACTTGTTGGAAGTCTAAAGTGAGGCCCCTCACTTTAGATACTCTCCTCAGGTGAGTGCAGCTAAAACCTCTGAATCTGACTGAGAGACCATGAAACACATCAGGTTATGTACCATACTTTTCTACCCGTAATCTTGGAAGCTTTCAGACTTTTTACTACCAGACTTGTTGATCAATGTGTCTCCCACTTACTGTAATCCTTATGGTGCATCATTATCGTGGCCAGGCAGAGGCTCTTTGGATTTCAGACCCACACAGTCTAGCAGTGATTGGTTACAGCGGTTGGTGGCTTCACTTTAGTGTGCTTTGTTATACGGTAGATTCTCTTTAGTGTGCTTTGTTATATGGTGTCTTCTCTTTATTGTGCTTTGTTATACGGTGGATTCTCTTTAGCGTGCTTTGTTATACGGTGGGTTCTCTTTAGTGTGCTTTGTTATACGGTGGGTTCTCTTTAGTGTGCTTTGTTATACAGTGGGTTCTCTTTAGCGTCCTTTGTTATACGGTGGGTTCTCTTTAGTGTGCTTTGTTATACGGTGGGTTCTCTTTAGCGTCCTTTGTTATACAGTGGGTTCTCTTTAGTGTGCTTTGTTATACGGTGTCTTCCCTTTATTGTGCTTTGTTATACGGTGGATTCTCTTTAGTGTACTTTGTTATACGGTGGGTTCTCTTTAGTGTGCTTTGTTATACAGTGGGTTCTCTTTAGCGTGCTTTGTTATACGGTGGGTTCTCTTTAGTGTGCTTTGTTATACGGTGTCTTCTCTTTAGTGTGCTTTGTTATACAGTGGGTTCTCTTTAGCGTGCTTTCTTATACGGTGGGTTCTCTTTAGTGTGCTTTGTTATACGGTGGGTTCTCTTTAGCGTCCTTTGTTATACGGTGTCTTCTCTTTAGTGTGCTTTGTTACACGGTGGGTTCTCTTTAGTGTGCTTTGTTATACGGTGGGTTCTCTTTAGTGCGCTTTGTTATACGGTGTCTTCTCTTTAGTGTCCTTTGTTATACGGTGGGTTCTCTTTAGTGTACTTTGTTACACGGTGGGTTCTCTTTAGTGTGCTTTGTTATACGGTGGGTTCTCTTTAGTGCGCTTTGTTATACGGTGTCTTCTCTTTAGTGTCCTTTGTTATACGGTGGGTTCTCTTTAGTGTACTTTGTTATACGGTGGATTCTCTTTAGTTTGCTTTGTTATACGGTGGTTTCTCTTTAGTGCGCTTTGTTATACAGTGTCTTCTCTTTAGTGTCCTTTGTTATACGGTGGATTCTCTTTAGTGTACTTTGTTATACGGTGGGTTCTCTTTAGTGTGCTTTGTTATACGGTGTCTTCTCTTTAGTGTGCTTTGTTATACGGTGGATTCTCTTTAGTGTACTTTGTTATACAGTGGATTCTCTTTAGTGTGCTTTGTTATACGGTGTCTTCTCTTTAGTGTGCTTTGTTATACGGTGGATTCTCTTTAGTGTCCTTTGTTATACGGTGGGTTCTCTTTAGTGTGCTTTGTTATACGGTGGATTCTCTTTAGTGTACTTTGTTATACGGTGGGTTCTCTTTAGTGTGCTTTGTTATACGGTGGATTCTCTTTAGTGTACTTTGTTATACGGTGGATTCTCTTTAGTGTGCTTTGTTATACGGTGGATTCTCTTTAGTGTACTTTGTTATACAGTGGATTCTCTTTAGTGTGCTTTGTTATACAGTGGATTCTCTTTAGTGTGCTTTGTTATACGGTGGATTCTCTTTAGTGTGCTTTGTTATATGGTGGATTCTCTTTAGTGTACTTTGTTATACGGTGGATTCTCTTTAGTGTGCTTTGTTATACGGTGTCTTCTCTTTAGTGTGCTTTGTTATACTGTGGATTCTCTTTAGTGTGCTTTGTTATACAGTGGATTCTCCTTTGTGTGCTTTGTTATACGGTGGGTTCTCTTTAGTGTCCTTTGTTATACGGTGGTCTCTCTTTAGTGTGCTTTGTTATACGGTGGATTCTCTTTAGTGTGCTTTGTTATACGGTGGATCCTCTTTAGTGTGCTTTGTTATACGGTGGATTCTCTTTAGTGTGCTTTGTTATACGGTGGGTTCTCTTTAGTGTCCTTTGTTATACGGTGGTCTCTCTTTAGTGTGCTTTGTTATACGGTGGATTCTCTTTAGTGTGATTTGTTATATGGTGTCTTCTCTTTAGTGTGCTTTGTTATACGGTGGGTTCTCTTTAGTGTGCTTTGTTATACGGTGGGTTCTCTTTAGTTTGCTTTGTTATACAGTGGGTTCTCTTTAGCGTGCTTTGTTATACAGTGGATTCTCTTTAGTGTACTTTGTTTTACGGTGTCTTCTCTTTAGTGTGCTTTGTTATATGGTAGATTCTCTGTAGTGTGCTTTGTTATGCAGTAGATTCTTTTGGACCTGTCAGCCGCATTTGACACAGTCGATCACCCATTCCTCCTCCAAGCACTCCACTCCCTAGGTCTCTGCGACACTGCACTCTCCTGGTTTTCATCTTATCTCTGCAACCGCTCCTTCAGTGTTTCATACTCCGGCTCCACTTCCCCACCCCTCCCACTGTCTGTTGGTGTGCCCCAAGGATCAGTACTGGGACCCTTGCTCTTCTCAATCTACACTGCTTCCCTTGGAAAACTAATAAACTCCTTTGGGTTTCACCATCATCTCTATGCTGATGACACCCAAATATATCTTTCCTCCCCAGACCTCTCTCCTTCCCTCCTGTCCCGAGTGTCTGACTGTCTGTCTGCTGTGTCTTCCTGGATGTCCTCCCATCAACTCAAACTTAACCTTAGCAAAACTGAACTAATTCTCTTCCCTCCATCTACAACCAGCCTTATCCCAAACATTACCCTCACCGTTAACAACACTTCCATCACACCAACCCCTACAGCACGCTGCCTCGGGGTCACATTTGACTCTGCCCTATCCTTCATTCCTCACATCCAGTCAATCTCCAACTCATGCCGCCTCCACCTCCGCAACATCTCTAGAATCCGACCCTTTCTCACAGAAGACACTACCAAAATTCTAATCCAAACACTCATCATGTCCCGTCTTGACTACTGTAACTCTTTACTAATTGGCCTGCCTCTCACCCGACTAACCCCGCTACAGTCCATAATGAACTCTGCTGCAAGACTAATCTACCTCACTCATCGCTTCTCTAACACCACACCCCTCTGTCAGTCCCTACATTGGCTCCCGTTAGCATACAGAGTAAAATTCAAAACTCTGGTGCTAACTTATAGAGCCCTCACTAACACTGCCCCCCCCCCTATATTTCATCTCTCATTTCCAAATATACTCCCGCCCGCCATCTTCGCTCTGCACATGACCTTCTGCTCTCCACAGCTCTTATCACATCCTCCCACTCCCGCCTACAGGACTTCTCCCGTGCTGCACCTGAGCTGTGGAATTCCCTCCCCCGCCCCATTAGACTCTCCCCCAGCCTTCAAATCTTCAGACGCTCCCTGAAGACTCACCTCTTCAGGGAGGCCTATCAACTGCCTCCATAAACATCATCACCAAGATTCACCCCTTGCACGGACTACTGCACTCAATGGCACTTCTCACTCCCACCCACTGACTGGCAGTTCATGTGGCAGGAGGCACTTAAACACAATAGCACTTACTCCTTCTGTATCAAACCTACCTTCCTCTAGACTGTAAGCTCTCACGAGCAGGGCCCTCTGATCCTCCTGTTCTACACATCTGATTGTACTATTTAATACCTCTGTATGTCTATTCCCCAATTGTACAGCGCTGCGGAATTAGTTGGCGCTATATAAATAAATAATAATAATAATAATAATAAATTCTCTTTAGTGTACTTTGTTATACGGTGGGTTCTCTTTAGTGTGCTTTGTTATACGGTGGATTCTCTTTAGTGTGCTTTGTTATACGGTGGATCCTCTTTAGTGTGCTCTGTTATACGGTGGGTTCTCTTTAGTGTCCTTTGTTATACGTTGGATTCTCTTTAGTGTCCTTTGTTATACGGTGGATCCTCTTTAGTGTCCTTTGTTATACGGTGGATCCTCTTTAGTGTGCTTTGTTATACGGTGGATCCTCTTTAGTGTGCTTTGTTATACAGTGGATTCTCTTTAGTGTGCTTTGTTATACGGTGGATTCTCTTTAGTGTGCTTTGTTATACGGTGGATCCTCTTTAGTGTGCTCTGTTATACGGTGGGTTCTCTTTAGTGTCCTTTGTTATACGGTGGATCCTCTTTAGTGTCCTTTGTTATACGGTGGATCCTCTTTAGTGTGCTTTGTTATACAGTGGATTCTCTTTAGTGTCCTTTGTTATACGGTGGATTCTCTTTAGTGTGCTTTGTTATACGGTGGATCCTCTTTAGTGTGCTCTGTTATACGGTGGGTTCTCTTTAGTGTCCTTTGTTATACGGTGGATCCTCTTTAGTGTCCTTTGTTATACGGTGGATCCTCTTTAGTGTGCTTTGTTATACAGTGGATTCTCTTTAGTGTCCTTTGTTATACGGTGGATTCTCTTTAGTGTCCTTTGTTATACGGTGGATCCTCTTTAGTGTGCTTTGTTATACGGTGGATTCTCTTTAGTGTGCTTTGTTATACGGTGGATTCTCCTTAGTGTGCTTTGTTATACGGTGGATTCTCCTTTGTGTGCTTTGTTATACAATGGCTTTTCGTTAGTGTGCTTTGTGGCATCTCTGTATTGTGCTTTTTTATACGATGGCTTCTCTTTAGTGTGCTTTGTCATTCTGTGGCTTCTCTTTAGTGTAGTGTATTATACAGGGCTTCTTGTATTTGTTATTTCTCTTTCGTCCAATATAGTTTACAGGTAACTCTGGGAAGGCGACAGCCCCTTTAAATAGGCAGGAACAATTCTTGGAAAGAATGCAGGGTGGAGACTTCCTTCCCTCCTTAGCTGGTCACCAGCCAATCCCCTCCAGTTAGATCTGTTCCTTGTACAGGAAAGGCAACAGAGAACTGTTCTGCTTAGTTTTAGTTTCATTTATTATTTTTATTGTTAGATATGGGGTGTAGAAATCTCCCATTTGGCGGATTACCATTACTGACTTCCCAGTGGTGGATTGCTCAGTTTTAGTGTTTTTTATTATTTTTATTGTTAGATATGGGGTGTAGAAATCTCCCATTAGGCGGATTACCATTACTGACTTCCCAGTGGTGGATTGCTCAGTTTTAGTGTTTTTTATTATTTTTATTGTTAGATATGGGGTGTAGAAATCTCCCATTAGGTGGATTACCATTACTGACTTGACTTCCCAGTGGTGGATTGCTCAGTTACCAGGCGCTGTTTGTGGACCTTCCAGCCCTGGGGTAAAACCTTGTGTGATATGTCTTTTCCCTAGGAGTTGCCCACTGAGGCTTCTTTGTTACCAATAGTAATCTGAAGACTGAAGACCTGCTAAAAAGGTGAGCAACCCTTTGAGTGCTGAGGTCCACTTGTCCCACTGCTTCCCCTCCGCACAGGGGTCTCCTTTGCAGTTCCTACAAGATACTCCTGCACTCATTGGGTTTACATGTTGGTTCGTTGGGTTTATGGAGCACTTGGGTTTCTGTGGTAAATTAACCCCTCCTTTGTCAAACTGAGCACTTTTAAGGGTTTTGTCACACTTTTTTTCCTTTGGGCTTAGTGTTTAGCCTTAATCTGGTGATTTCTACATGTTTACAACCTTTGGACTTTATTAAAAACTCCATTATTTGAAGTTGCTTTATCGCATAGAAGCCATTGCTCCATTCACATCTATGGGACTGTACTACTTGGGACAAATCTCCACAACCGCTCCACGTAGCGACTTCAGAGACGGCTCATTCTGTTTGTCTACCCTTGTCCTGTCATCCCTTCTGAGTGTCTTGTGGGCCTCAGGGGGCTTCGAGCACTGTTTTTAGGGTACTTGAAGGGAAACTACAGTTCCCATGAGCGCCTGTTTCGCGGGCTATTTTCTGATTGGCTGTTGCACGGACGCCATTTTCTGGCTTTCCCTTCACGAGTGTCCTACGCAGGGCTTTGATTCTTCCTCTCGCCTCAGCAGATTAACCCTTCGCCTGCCAGTTAAGTGCATTGTCTCTAATTCTGGGGTAAAAATTTCATCTCAGACACAGTTTTTGGTTATTCCTTATACTATCGGACACTTTATACCCTGTTAGGATGCCAGACCCATTGCGACCTGGGGCTAAACCTAACACTAAGAATACTGGGGTGTCTGTGACCCCCATTGTGCATTGCTCCTCATGTCAATCAGGGCTTCCTAGAGAATACTCATGTCATTTATGCCCTTCATGCTCTATGGCCCCTGCCTCTCCACCAGGGCCTTCCAGCCATGTTGTAGAGACACCTTGGATGCAAGAGTTAAAGACTACTTTGCAACTACCTCCAATGCATTTACATGGCGTCCTCCAAGCTTGGACCCCCACCCCCGCGTTATTCTGGTCTTCAGTGCCCAAACCACAGGGTGTACCTGATGTGTCACTCCTCTGAGGAGGAATTGTTGGTGGACTCAGATAAGGGTGAATGCTCTGAGGAAATTTGCTCCCAATTCTTTGGGAACCCCTTCAAAGCTGACCCTGAACCCTCTGCTGAGGGCCTAATGAGGGCAGTCCTTAATACCCTGAACATTCCCCCTGGTTCTGAGAACCTTAAGGATCCTTCTGACGTCTTTCAGAGGCCTAAGAATCGGCGTACCTCTTTTCAACCTAATATCTCTTGACCAGATCGTCTTAGATGAGTGGAAAACCCCTGACAAACGCCTGGCCTTGCCTAAGAAGTTTACTAACCTGTACCCATTCTCAGAGGCAGCATTAGCTCAGTGGGCTCACCCCCCCCGAAGGTGGAAGGCCCAGTTTCTAGACTTTCTAAAACCACAGCCCTGCCAGTGGTGGATGCTTCTTCTCTCAAGGATTTGACTGACAGAAAACTTGAGGCATTTCTAAAAGCCATCTTTACAACTTTAGTTGCATCTTTGCGACCCACCTTTGCTGCAGCTTGGGTGAATAGGGACATTTCTGTATGGACTGAACAACTTACTGATGCTGTTCTTCAGGGTGCTCCCACAACTGACTTCCTGCGGCTCTTGACTAACATTTCAGAAGTTCATCATTATGTTTCTGACGCCACCTTTGCTATTATGCTAGAAGCCAGGGTTTCAGCTATATCCATAGCAGCTAGGTGCGCCCTCTGGCTTAATATCTGGTCTGTGGATACCACTTCCAAGAAATCCTTGATTTATCTGCCCTTCTTGGGCACTTCTTTGTTTGGGCTGGAGCTGAAGAGCCTCATCAGCGAGGCTACTGGAGGCAAGATGTCACGGTTTTCAAGACACTCAGACCAGTGAGTGAAATAAAACACAGTTTTATTAAACAAAAAATAAAAGAAAGGATCGGCCCTCTGTAGGCAGCACTGCGTAATAACAATGAGGCAGAATAGGACCAATATACAGATAATAACTTTACAGCTCAGTCACATAACAGATACTGAGAACAGAGATACAAGGGTTAACACAGTAATCAGTCTGTCTCAGTTGTGGTGTTTGGCACGCCCAAGGTGGTAATAGGCAGTGAATGGTGTAGAAAACTCAACACTTTACGTTCATAAAACGGAGATAACTGTTCAGCAAAAGGGACCTGCGACCCGGAGCCTGCTGAGACTTGAGCCTTTAGCCCCCACGGGCGTAATACGGAAGCAACCGGATTGCAAGAGCTTGAGCCAATAGCCCCCACAGGCGTGATAACGGAAGCAACTGGATTGCAAGAGCTTGAGCCAAAAGCCCCCACGGGCGTGTTAACGGAAGCAACCGGATTGCAAGGACTTGAGCCAATAGCCCCCACGGGCGTACTAACAGAGACTAGCACAGTAGCAGCTAAAGCCCTGGCACCTACTCCGGGCACGGTAACGTAAACCAACTATACTGCCAGGAGTGGAATGAACCGTCGCCTCACAAGGCTATGATGAACCGGCTCAGCAGTAATAGTGGCTGGAATGTAAGGCTCAGCAAGAGTAAGCTATCGCTCTGTACCTGACTGGAGGCTCCGAATCGGAGGCAAAGCTCTGCACGGGTTAACGGCTCAGTTAGCAGGAATACAACTCTGCACTGGTGAATGGCTCAGTTAACAGGAATACAGCTCTGCACGGGTTAACGGCTCAGTAGGAAGAGTACAGCTCTGCACGGTAACGGCTTGGTTGGCAGGAGTTCAGCTCTGCACGGGTTAACGGCTCAGTTAGCAGGAGTACAGTTCACTGGAGATAGTCAGAATGTCGCCTCGGCGACAGCAGGAAGCTAAATCTTTGTCGGGGTTGGTGAAACCGGTGCAGGTCATGGAGCAGGAACGTCATCCAGGCCGGGTCGAATCACGGAGCAGGTTTCTCAGACAAGCCAGATCAGGTCACAAGCAGGAACGTCAGCCAGGCCGGGTCGAATCATGGAGCAGGTTTCTCAGACAAGCCAGATCAGGTCACAAGCAGGAACATCAGCCAGGCCGGGTCGAATCATGGAGCAGGAACACAGGAACGTAGTCTAAGTTAGCCGAATCGGTATACCGGAATCAGGAACACAGCACAGCAATACTGGCTCAGGAACACCATGAAAGGGCACCTGACAGGTGCCAATGGCCAGGTATAAAAAGGTCACCAGGGGCGTGCCAAACAGGCTCAACCAATAGGAGCGCGGCACAAGTGAGAGTGACAGAACGAAGATCACGGACACCATGATACAAGAGCACTCTGTTGCTCTTGGTTCCCAAGAAGAAACCTTGAGTCCGAAGGCACCATCTTTTTCATTCCTTCCAGACTGAGGCGTGTGCCACGGTCCCAACTGTTCCCCAGGCTCTGCGCTCCTCCTTTAAGCCCAAACAGCAGTGGAGGCCCAAGCAGTCCTCCACCAAACCCAAGGCCACCAAACCTTCAGCATGCCTTGCCAGACCCCACGCGCCTGTGGGTGGCTGACTGGGCCATTTTCTAAGTGTCTGGACAGACACCGTGGTGGATCCGTGGGTTTTACAGGTGATTTCACATGGGTACAGGATTCCCTTCACCTCTCTTCCTCCTTTCAGGTTCTTCCTTTCTCACACTCCTCAGGGATTGGAAAAGCATCGTCTTTTCAATGGTGCTATCCAGACTCTAATGGACAAGGAAGTTCTGGAACAGGTTCCTGACCTGGAAATCTGTTCCGGTTTCTTTTCCAACCTGTTTGTAGTCTCCAAGGAAGATGGCGGCTCATTATCACCAAGAGTCCTTAAGATCGGTGATCGCGGCAATGTGCCTTGGGGAATTTCTGGCTTCTTTGGATCTCCAGGATGCCTATCTGCACATAGCCATCCATCCGGAGAGCTGTCAGTACCTCAGGTTTGCTTGCGACAGAAGGCACTTCCAGTTTTCTGGAAGGCACTTGTGTTCTGTGTGCGTTAATTTCTATCATGCACAAAGATGGCATCCGAGTTACTCCGTACATGGACGACTTGCTCTTGAAGTCCCCGTCTCTGGAACTCTTCAACAGGTCCAGGACTGTATCTGCACTCTCACCTATCACGGGTGGATGCTGAACATGGACAATGTCAGACCTGGTTCCCTATCAGAGACTGCTCTTTCTAGGTCTTCTGTTCGACACCTTGAAAGGCATGCTATTTTTCATGGACGAGGTAGTTCACCAGATCACCCACAAGGTGTCCCCAGTCCTGGCTTGTGATCCCATTCCAGCCAAGAAGTTTACCTCGCTAGTGGGGAAGTTTATATCCAGTATATGCAGTCTGGAGCGCTCAAAAAGAAGGATACAAAAGAAGGACAAAAGCGATAAAAGTATCTAAGAGTAGTATTTGTGTGATGAAAAAATACATATGATATGTAATAATAAAAAAATATAAAAGAACCACGTAGTAAGTGCAGCCGATAGGCACAATAATGTTAAAATCTAATGTTGATTCTAACCATAAAATATGATTATACCAAAATGCAGTGATAAAAATCATAGAATAAAATAAACATACATTTAAAAAATATATCAATAAGGTTGCAAGCGGCAATATTGTGTAACGCTTGTTAATTCCTCCACAAAACAGACTTCACGGGTATTAGGACCACAAACTAGGCTATTTGAGTGGATAGATGGTATATAATTGCCTAGATAGGTCCGTGTCTTTACCGGATTGTCTGATGTAAACTATATGGGTTAAGTCTGTTGTACAGTCCCCCCTATAGTATTGCTCTTACTTTCAGCTTTCTTTACTTCATGCATGTAAAGCATACATCACGGGAGCTTGTTCCGCTGAGTACCTCCGTCTATTCTGGATTGCTGATAGCTCAGTGTACCGTTCGGCGTAGGATTCCTCTTCGCGGGTTTTTCGCTACCTCGTGTTAACTCCAACGCGTTTCGGGACCGATTAATGTCCCGTTTTCTTCTTCCTCCGGTTCTGCAACATTAGATTTTAACATTATTGTGCCTATCGGCTGCACTTACTACGTGGTTCTTTTATATTTTTTTATTATTACATATCATATGTATTTTTTCATCACACAAATACTACTCTTAGATACTTTTATCGCTTTTGTCCTTCTTTTGTATCCTTCTTTTTGAGCGCTCCAGACTGCATATACTGAATTCTTTTCTTTACACCTGGGGATCCTGGTGTTTACCGGAGCAGCACAGATAAGATTGACGGAGGACATTAAAACAGACGAATTTGCATTTTTCATCTTTCATCCCATCTCATCATCCTTAATCTACCATTCTTCTCATATCATCACTTCATCTAATTCATTTATTCATCCCCCTCGAGCATCCATATTGACCTGTGACACCTGGCTAGTAGGGATTTTCGTGTGGATCATTTACTAATAATCAGGTGACTGTACAACACGGGGATTTCGTGTGGATCACTTACTAACATTTAGGTGACCACACAACACAGATGAATATAGTCTATATATATATCTGTGATATTTAGACCATATTTATTATACTCATATTGCAATATATATTATTATTATTATGCTCAGATAACGCTTGAAATATTTGTATTGTTGCATATATTATCTTTGTGATAGTAACATAAACATCTGATATATGATTGTAGCATAAGCTTGTTTCTGATATTAACATAACAGTGGTGCACACGCAGGGGTGACCCCCAGTAGGGCGCTACATCCACCTACTAAATTTTTGTTCTTTGTAATTCTATTCTCGAAGTTTATATCCACCATAGAGGTGATACTCTTTGCGAAGGCTCACGTGAGAGAACGTCAGAGGTTCGTGATCCAGGTTTGCAAAGGCAACACAGATCTCCCGAGGCTGTCGGTTTCTCTACCCCTACATGTGGAGCTGAGTCTTTCTTGGTGGCAAGACCTCTCCAACTTGATGAAGGGCAGGCCCTTCCTGGTATCATTCTGGACCATGGTGACAACGGATTCCAGCCTTTCCTGCTGGGGAGCGATCCTGGGTCACGTGAACACACAGGGTTGATGATCAGCAGAGGAGTCTCTCCCGCCCATCAACATTCTGGAACTTTGGGTGATATTTCATGCTCTCAGATACTGTTCCTATCATCTAGAAGGCTGTCTAGTCCAACAACGCCACGGCCGTGGCTTACATCAACCAGCAATGTGGAACAAGAAGTTCCGTCATTTTGTTCCAGTTGGAGGGATCCTCTGGCTCATGCAGTGGATGACATGTTGATCCTGTGGCGATTTCTTCTGGCTTATGTCTTTCCTCCCATTCCCCTGCTTCCCAGGGTATTGAGGAAATTGTGGTTGGAAGGAACTTAAGTCATTCTAATCATTCCGTACTGGCACCAGCAACCCTAGTTTCTGGAGCTCCTTGACCTATCTTTGGCAGAACCCTTTCGGCTTTCCCGCAGACTGGATCTCCTCCTACAGGTTTATCTGTGGAAGGAGTATGTGGACCTCCTAGGTTTGATGGTCTGGTGGTTGAATCCTCCATATTGAGGAAGAAAGGTTTTTCTTCGGGGATTGTAGCTACCAAGCACACTTTGTAGACCTTTCCAGTGAAGTAATTATTTTCCAGTAACCAATTATGGGTCTGCTGCAGAGCCGCTGGTTGGTCCCCGGACATGATTCCCCTGCAGTCACCACAGCACTGACGTCAGGGAAAGGGGAGGGAGGGGGAACTTTGAATACGAATATCTCTCAAATCATAGTGGTTTGAGATATAGGATTTGTTGCATATAGTGTTGTTTGTTAAGCACTACAAAACTATAAAGATTTTTTCAGGGACATTACTGTCCCTTTAAAGCATGTCCCTCAGGAGGTACAGAGATGTCCTCCTTCAGAAGAGAAATTCATCTATTTACCTTATTTTTTTTATTACTTTACTGCTTGTGTAAATTTGTACACTTACTTTGGGCCCTCTCGTAGTGAGGAGTCCTGGGATGATAAATGAGACCATTTACATATGTTAGTCCCATTGGGACAGCAGTTTAGAATTTGAGAAGGTGAATGTCCAAGCTCAGCCGCTGCATAAGCAGATGGAGGTGTGTAAGCGGCTCTCCCTGGTTATGCGGATGGAGGTGTGTAAGCGGTTCTCCCTGGGAAGCGGATGGAGGTGTGTAAGCGGCTCTCCCTGGGAAGCGGATGGAGGTGTGTAAGCGGCTCTCCCTGGGAAGCGGATGGAGGTGTGTAAGGGGCTCTCCCTGGGAAGCGGATGGAGGTGTGTAAGCGTCTCTACCTGGGAAGCGGATGGAGGTGTGTAAGCGGCTCTCCCTGGGAAGCGGATGGAGGTATGTAAGTGGATCTCCCTGGGAAGCGGATGGAGGTGTGTAAGCGGCTCTCCCTGGTTATGCGGATGGAGGTGTGTAAGAGGCTCTCCCTGGGAAGCGGATGGAGGTGTGTAAGCGGCTCTCCCTGGTTATGCGGATGGAGGTGTGTAAGCGGCTCTCCCTGGGAAGCGGATGGAGGTGTGTAAGCGGCTCTCCCTGGTTATGCGGATGGAGGTGTGTAAGCGGCTCTCCCTGGGAAGCGGATGGAGGTGTGTAAGCGGCTCTCCCTGGGAAGCGGATGGAGGTGTGTAAGCGGCTCTCCCTGGGAAGCGGATGGAGGTGTGTAAGCGGCTCTCCCTGGTTATGCGGATGGAGGTGTGTAAGTGGCTCTCCCTGGTTATGCGGATGGAGGTGTGTAAGCGGCTCTCCCTGGGAAGCGGATGGAGGTGTGTAAGCGTCTCTACCTGGGAAGCGGATGGAGGTGTGTAAGAGGCTCTCCCTGGGAAGCGGATGGAGGTGTGTAAGCGGCTCTCTCTAGGAAGCGGATGGAGGTGTGTAAGCGGCTCTCCCTGGGAAGCGGATGGAGGTGTGTAAGCGGCTCTCCCTGGGAAGCGGATGGAGGTGTGTAAGCGGCTCTCCCTGGGAAGCTGATGGAGGTGTGTAAGTGGCTCTCCCTGGGAAGCGGATGGAGGTGTGTAAGTGGCTCTCCCTGGGAAGCGGATGGAGGTGTGTGAGAGGCTCTCCCTGGGAAGCGGATGGAGGTGTGTAAGCGGCTCTCCCTGGAAAGCAGATGGAGGTGTGTAAGCGGCTCTCCCTGGGAAGCTGATGGAGGTGTGTAAGCGGCTCTCCCTGGGAAGCGGATGGAGGTGTGTAAGCGGCTCTCCCTGGAAAGCAGATGGAGGTGTGTAAGCGGCTCTCCCTGGTTATGCGGATGGAGGTGTGTAAGTGGATCTCCCTGGGAAGCGGATGGAGGTGTGTAAGCGGCTCTCCCTGGGAAGCAGATGGAGGTGTGTAAGCGGCTCTCCCTGGTTATGCGGATGGAGGTGTGTAAGTGGATCTCCCTGGGAAGCGGATGGAGGTGTGTAAGCGGCTCTCCCTGGGAAGCGGATGGAGGTGTGTAAGCGGCTCTCCCTGGGAAGCGGATGGAGGTGTGTAAGGGGCTCTCCCTGGGAAGCGGATGGAGGTGTGTAAGCGTCTCTACCTGGGAAGCAGATGGAGGTGTGTAAGAGGCTCTCCCTGGGAAGCGGATGGAGGTGTGTAAGTGGCTCTCCCTGGGAAGCGGATGGAGGTGTGTAAGCGGCTCTCCCTGGGAAGCAGATGGAGGTGTGTAAGCGGCTCTCCCTGGTTATGCGGATGGAGGTGTGTAAGTGGATCTCCCTGGGAAGCGGATGGAGGTGTGTAAGCGGCTCTCCCTGGGAAGCGGATGGAGGTGTGTAAGCGGCTCTCCCTGGGAAGCGGATGGAGGTGTGTAAGGGGCTCTCCCTGGGAAGCGGATGGAGGTGTGTAAGCGTCTCTACCTGGGAAGCAGATGGAGGTGTGTAAGAGGCTCTCCCTGGGAAGCGGATGGAGGCGTGTAAGTGGCTCTCCCTGGGAAGCGGATGGAGGTGTGTAAGTGGATCTCCCTGGGAAGCGGATGGAGGTGTGTAAGCGTCTCTACCTGGGAAGCAGATGGAGGTGTGTAAGCGGCTCTCCCTGGAAAGCGGATGGAGGTGTGTAAGCGGTTCTCCCTGGAAAGCGGATGGAGGTGTGTAAGCGGCTCTCCCTGGGAAGCGGATGGAGGTGTGTAAGCGGCTCTCCCTGGGAAGCGGATGGAGGTGTGTAAGCGGCTCTCCCTGGTTATGCGGATGGAGGCGTGTAAGTGGATCTCCCTGGGAAGCGGATGGAGGTGTGTAAGTGGCTCTCCCTGGGAAGCGGATGGAGGTGTGTAAGGGGCTCTCCCTGGGAAGCGGATGGAGGTGTGTAAGCGGCTCTCCCTGGAAAGCGGATGGAGGTGTGTAAGCGGCTCTCCCTGGAAAGCGGATGGAGGTGTGTAAGCGGTTCTCCCTGGAAAGCGGATGGAGGTGTGTAAGCGGCTCTCCCTGGGAAGCGGATGGAGGTGTGTAAGCGGCTCTCTCTAGGAAGCGGATGGAGGTGTGTAAGCGGCTCTCCCTGGGAAGCGGATGGAGGTGTGTAAGCGGCTCTCCCTGGGAAGCGTATGGAGGTGTGTAAGCGGCTCTCCCTGGGAAGCTGATGGAGGTGTGTAAGCGGCTCTCCCTGGGAAGCGGATGGAGGTGTGTAAGCGGCTCTCCCTGGGAAGCGGATGGAGGTGTGTAAGCGGCTCTCCCTGGGAAGCAGATGGAGGTGTGTAAGCGGCTCTCCCTGGTTATGCGGATGGAGGTGTGTAAGTGGATCTCCCTGGGAAGCGGATGGAGGTGTGTAAGCGGCTCTCCCTGGGAAGCGGATGGAGGTGTGTAAGCGGCTCTCCCTGGGAAGCGGATGGAGGTGTGTAAGGGGCTCTCCCTGGGAAGCGGATGGAGGTGTGTAAGCGTCTCTACCTGGGAAGCAGATGGAGGTGTGTAAGAGGCTCTCCCTGGGAAGCGGATGGAGGTGTGTAAGTGGCTCTCCCTGGGAAGCGGATGGAGGTGTGTAAGCGGCTCTCCCTGGGAAGCGGATGGAGGTGTGTAAGCGTCTCTACCTGGGAAGCAGATGGAGGTGTGTAAGCGGCTCTCCCTGGAAAGCGGATGGAGGTGTGTAAGCGGTTCTCCCTGGAAAGCGGATGGAGGTGTGTAAGCGGCTCTCCCTGGGAAGCGGATGGAGGTGTGTAAGCGGCTCTCCCTGGGAAGCGGATGGAGGTGTGTAAGCGGCTCTCCCTGGTTATGCGGATGGAGGCGTGTAAGTGGATCTCCCTGGGAAGCGGATGGAGGTGTGTAAGTGGCTCTCCCTGGGAAGCGGATGGAGGTGTGTAAGGGGCTCTCCCTGGGAAGCGGATGGAGGTGTGTAAGCGGCTCTCCCTGGAAAGCGGATGGAGGTGTGTAAGCGGCTCTCCCTGGAAAGCGGATGGAGGTGTGTAAGCGGTTCTCCCTGGAAAGCGGATGGAGGTGTGTAAGCGGCTCTCCCTGGGAAGCGGATGGAGGTGTGTAAGCGGCTCTCCCTGGGAAGCGGATGGAGGTGTGTAAGCGGCTCTCCCTGGTTATGCGGATGGAGGTGTGTAAGTGGATCTCCCTGGGAAGCGGATGGAGGTGTGTAAGTGGCTCTCCCTGGGAAGCGGATGGAGGTGTGTAAGCGACTCTCCCTGGGAAGCTGATGGAGGTGTGTAAGCGGCTCTCCCTGGAAAGCGGATGGAGGTGTGTAAGCGGCTCTCCCTGGAAAGCAGATGGAGGTGTGTAAGCGGTTCTCCCTGGAAAGCGGATGGAGGTGTGTAAGCGGCTCTCCCTGGGAAGCGGATGGAGGTGTGTAAGCGGCTCTCCCTGGGAAGCTGATGGAGGTGTGTAAGCGTCTCTACCTGGGAAGCAGATGGAGGTGTGTAAGAGGCTCTCCCTGGGAAGCGGATGGAGGTGTGTAAGTGGCTCTCCCTGGGAAGCGGATGGAGGTGTGTAAGCGGCTCTCCCTGGGAAGCGGATGGAGGTGTGTAAGCGGCTCTCCCTGGGAAGCGGATGGAGGTGTGTAAGGGGCTCTCCCTGGGAAGCGGATGGAGGTGTGTAAGCGGCTCTCCCTGGGAAGCTGATGGAGGTGTGTAAGCGGCTCTCCCTGGAAAGCGGATGGAGGTGTGTAAGCGGCTCTCCCTGGAAAGCAGATGGAGGTGTGTAAGCGGTTCTCCCTGGAAAGCGGATGGAGGTGTGTAAGCGGCTCTCCCTGGTTATGCGGATGGAGGTGTGTAAGCGGCTCTCCCTGGTTATGCGGATGGAGGTGTGTAAGCGGCTCTCCCTGGTTATGCGGATGGAGGTGTGTAAGCGGCTCTCCCTGGGAAGCGGATGGAGGTGTGTAAGCGGCTCTCCCTGGGAAGCGGATGGAGGTGTGTAAGCGGCTCTCCCTGGGAAGCGGATGGAGGTGTGTAAGCGGCTCTCCCTGGGAAGCGGATGCTATTAAGTTGATATTCATCTATGGTAGCATACATTTCAGTGCATCGATATGGTGTTCCAGAGCCAGTGCTGCTGTTGCTGTGTTCCAGTGTTCTTGATCTCCTGTGTACCGATTTGGCCTGTACTGACTACACTCCTGTGTTCCTGTCCCGTGATCCGACCCGGTCTGGCTGACGTTCCTGCTCGTTGCTGATCTGGCTTGTCTGCGAATCTCCCCCGTGATCTGACCCGGCCTGGCTGACTTCCTGCTCCTGGACCTGTTCCGGATTTCTGCTGTTCCAGTCTACAGCTCCTGTTGTTGCCTCGGCGACATTCTGATCGCTGCAGCATGTGGCTCTGAGACTTTTGAGATTTTCTGTATTAACTCCTGCTGAGCCGCATCACCTGAGCTGAGCCTTCCGTTTCTCTGTGCATTGTATCAAGTATAGCTGAGTCTCATTGGCACTTGCTGTGCTGTATCGCTACTCTATGAGCCTCCGATCACTTGTGTGCTTCCTTATACCTCGCTGCCACTGTTATCCCTTGGTGAGCCGTTTGCACATACACTGCTTCTGCTGAGTCGGCCGCGTTGTGGGCCTCTGTTCTCGGCGGCTCAATTGTTATCTGCAGAGCAGTAGTTCTCCTTTAACGTGCCCGTGGGAGGCGCTATTGGCTCTAGCAGTGCAGCAACCGGTGGTCTCCGTTACACCCGTGGGGGCTATTGGCTCAAGCGATTCCAGTACTGTTGGTCTCCGGTATACGCCCGTGGGGTCTATTGACTCAAGCTATCACGATACTGTTGGTCTCAGTTACGCCCTTGGGGGCAATTGGCTCAAGCAATCCCAATACTGTTGGTCTCCGTTACGCCCGTAGGGGCTATTGGATCAAGCAATTCCAATACTGTTGGTCTCCGTTACGCCCGTAGGGGCTATTGGCTCAAGCAATCCCGATACTGTTGGTCTCCGTTATGCCCGTGGGGGCTATTGGCTCAAGAGATCACAATACTGTTGGTCTCCGTTATACGCCCGTGGGGGCTATCAAACAACTACCCTGCAGCTTCAGTCTCTCTCGCAACTCTTTCAGCAGCTCTATACATTTATGGACTTAAGGTGTTGCGTGATCTAGCACCTATTGCTGCCTTTGTTCACCTAGGGCGTGCCTACACCACATTTGAGACTGATTATCCTTTGTACTTAACCATTCATTGCCAGTCGCTGTTTTACCTATTCTGTGACTGTACTAATATATATATTATCCCTGTTGTGTATCCTGGTCTTGAGAAGGCCTATGTAGCCTATATTCTGCTATTCACAGTACTGCCTGTAGAGGGCAATCTTGTTGTTGTTGTTTTTTTTTTTTCTAATAAAACTGTGTTTTTTTAATCCTCTGTCTGAGTGTCTGAAAAAACGTTACAGTGTGACTTCTCCGCGACCTGGTGGCAGTGGCACTGTGGCCCGTGTAACGGGCTGTTCAACTAGTATTTATATAAATGAACCACATTGACATTACGTGGGCAGATAGGATACAATAGGTGAATCACAGAGATAATACAATCAAAACATACAAGACAAAGGACCAATATCAAATGGTTAAGCAAATACATGATTGCATTATTCAGACAAAAGGTTGAATGAATCCAGACAATGGACACACAGACTTGAGGGGCGTGAATACACATTTGAGGGACAATAGTAGAGTACATTCTTCAGCCCTAGGCCATTTTGAATATTCCTCTTCAACCTGGCCAATCAAGTCGTACAGTGAGTCCGCTGGTCGACCAATCCCTGAGCTGCCTACTTTTACCCATGTTAGGTCTATAGAAGACATTTAAACCTCCTGCTCAGGGATTCGACTAATGCGCCGTTGACTCACTGCCCTCAACGCCTCGTGTTCGACTGTGTTGATGATTCGAACACAGAGCCGGGAACTTCCGACTCATAGTCGGCAAATGTGTAAACCCTCGGTCTCGACAATACACAAACACAGTTACTTCTTCTAACACAGGGCAGTTCTGTGAAATGAGTTCTGTTTGCCCCGACTGTCTATTCACATAAGGGCTCGACACAGAATTTTAATGCAGTTGAAGGGCTTGCAAGGTGGTACAATTGGGCCCAAAGGAGTGTCCAAAAAGGGCAAAATGTCCACATGCTCTTGTGCTATTTGTTGAACTGTCTTAAGCCCAGTCAAGGGCTCCAGTAATGGAGTAGGATCCATTACATTTCTCCCCCTTTTTTGTACCAAGCCAGCAATATCTTCGTTGAATGCTGGTTTGGGACTCTGAGAGGGCCATACTGATGGGAGCCCCTTGTCCTGGGCTATGAGCAGAACTTGAACCCCTTGTCCTGGGTCAGGGAAAAACTTGAGCCCCTTGCCGGGCCAAGAGAAAACATTAGCACCTTATCCAGGCCTGGAAACAATAGGTGAGCCCCTTGTCCTGGGCCAGGAGAAAAATTGGGGCCCTTGGTCCTGGACCAGGGAAACTGGTAACTCTTGGTCCTGGCTAGCACCAGGCTAGGTGACCTCTGCTTTTTCACAATCCAAACAGAGCAGGGATCCAGTCTTCCTGGATCTGGGGCCAATGGCTTTGGGTCCAGAGCCAGACTATGTGGAGGCGTCCCACACTCCAGGGGGCTCAGTGGGGGACTATACTGTGGGGAGATGGGGACATCTCCCCCTTTTGGCTGGGAAAGTGCCCCATGGTGACAGAAGAGGAGGTTGCTCCAACTCTCCTGGGCTGGGGAAAGATTCAGGGGGCCGCTGGGAAGGATTGGGATCTTAGTTCCCAGGTTAGGGGCATCCAGATGCCTGGTGAGGAGCATACTCCCACTCACCAGTCTAGGGTTAACAGGGTTACTGGGAAGGACACTAGCCCCACTTCCCAAGGGGCAAACCACAGAACTACCAGGTAGGACGCTCCCATTCACCAGTGTAGGGGTCACAGGGGGACTGGGGAGCTATCTCCTACTAGCCAGTATAGAGGTTACAGGGAAAATTGCAGGGTTGCTGGTGAAGCATGCCTCCTGTCTCACCAGTTCAAGATCCACAGGGTATTCAACAATAAACTTAAACACAGTTGCTACTTCTAACACAGGGCAGTTCTGTGAAATGAGTTCTGTTCACCCCAGCTGCCTATTCACAAAAGGGCTTGACACAGTCTTTTAATCCAGTCGAAGGGCTTGCAAGGTCATACAACCGGGCCCAAAGGAGTGCCCAAAAAGGGCAAAATGTCCACACTCTCTTGTGCTCTTTGTTGAACCATCTTAAGCCCAGACAAGGGCTCCAGTAATGGAGTAGGATCCGTTACAAGCACCAAGAGTGTTTACCAAGGTGATAGCACGGCGCACCTAGGATCAAAGTGAGTAAACCTGACTCCATACCTGGAGGACCTGTTACTAAAAGCTTCATCCCAGGAATTAACTCAACATCACCTAACAATGGAAATACTGAAGAATCATGGTTGGATTATCTAAACAAATCTCAATTGGATCTGTCACTGAAGATACAATTCTTGGGGCCAATATTTGATTCCAAAAGTCAAAGGGTGAAATTACAGAAGAATATCTACATATTTCTTAGACAAACAGAAATCTGTCAGGCATTGCATGAAAATTGTAGTGGTATTGTGGTATCCACAATAGAAGCAGTCCTTTTGCTCAATTTCACATGAGACCATTACAATTGGAACTACTCTGCAATTGATCAAATAACCCAAACCATCTTTATCATATCATGACTTCATCAAAGGCCACCAAACAATCACTTCACTGGTAGCTCACAAGTTCAAACCTGTCCACAGGAAAACCGTTCTCCGAAACAGAATGGCGAAAACCTGCCAGGCTGTTCAGTTTGTGAGCAGTATTCGAACATCATTCCATTTAGGGTCGGTGGACTCCATAGGAGACACGTCTACCTAGAAATATTCTGGAGTTACATGCAGTTTTCAATGCACCTTCAACGTGGCTTAAAATTCTGAGGAAAATTTCCATTCAAATTCAGTCCAACAGTGCCACAGTAGTGGATTACAGAAATCACCAAGGAATAACAAGGAGCAAATCTGATTGGATGGAAGTGGAAAAAAATCCTCCAGCATTGTCAGCCATATACATTCCAGGAGTGGAGAACTGATCACCTCAGCCGTCAGACTATAGACCCAGGAGAATGGAAATTAAAACAGGAAATATTTTTGTACATAACATAAAGAGAGGGGGGACCAACCCTTTGAGTGTCAGAGAGGCATGGCAAAGGGTTAAATAATAGTTGAAAAGTGATATTTACTACCCCATTGACTCTCCACTTCACTACAAGGGACACAGCAGCCAGTCAGGTTCAAAGCATAAACTACTTGTAGTGCGAATACAGTGTCCCTTTATATCAAGACTGAGCCACATGTCTCCTTACATAAGAACTGACCTAACGATCGCCCACCTGGGAACTAAGGTCAACAGATCCCATTACATCAGAAAAGACCTGATCACTCATGTGAGAACTAAGATCACCACATATCCATTTACATCAGGACTGATCCACCAATCATTCACCTGAGAACTAAGGTCACCACATGTCCCTTTATATCCGGACTGGCCCACTGATCAGTCACCTGAGACTAAGGTCACCTAATGTCCCTTTACGTTAGGAATGAGACACTGATCACCCACCTGAGAACTAAGGTCACTATGTGTCCCTTTGCATCAGGACTGACCCTCTGTTAACCCACCTGATAATCAAGGTCACCTCATGTCCCTTTACATCATACTGACCCTCTGTTCACCCACCTGAGAAGTCACCATGTCCTTTTACATTAGGAATGAGTCACTGATCACCCAACTGAGACCTAAGGTCACCATGTGTCCCTATACATCTGTACTGACCCAGCAATCACTCACCTGAGAACTAAGGTCACCAAATGTCCCTTTACATCAGTACTGACCTTCTATTCACCCACCTGAGAACTAAGGTCACCATGTGTACCTTTATATCAAGACTGACCCTCTGTTCACCCACCTGAGAACTAAGGTCACCTCATGTCCCTTTACATTCAGAATGAGTCACTGATCACCCAACTGAGAACTAAGGTCACCATGTTTCCCTTTACATCAGGACTGACCCTCCGTTCACCCACCTGAGAACAAAGGTCACCAAATGTCCCTTTACATCAGTACTGACCTTCTATTCACCCACCTGAGAACTAAATCAGTCCTTACCCTCTGTTCACCCACCTAAGAACTATGGCCACCATATGTCCCTTTATAGCAGGAATGACCCTCTATTCACCCACCTGAGAACTAAATTTACCATGTGTCCTATTATATCAGGACTGACCCACTGATCATCCACCTTAGAACTAAAGTTACCACCTGTTCCTTTACATCAGGACGAAGTCACTGATCACCCACCTAAGAACTAAGGTCACTATTGTCCCTTTACATTAGGACTGGCCCTCTGATCACCCACCTGAGAAATTAAGGTCACCACTTGTCCCTTTTTTTGTCAGGAATGACCCACAGACCACCCACATGAGAACTTGGGTCACCTCGTGTCCCTGTACATTAGGAGACACTTATAAAACACACACACACTGCAGGGTCTCACTGATTCCAGTCCTGCATAATGAAGAGTATATCTGTGCCCCTGAAGGATATGTAGTCTCCTTACTGAGAACTGGGCCTGTTGGTTTGTCATCTGGATTAATCTTGAGAATCACTGTATTAACCCAAAGCATACTATCCATTTTAGTGCCATGGAAGTTGTCCCACATGTTGGTAAGTGTGGAGAACCCTGTCACATTTACTCCATTTCATTACTACTACAGTGAATAGCTCCCTGCCTGATACAGATGGCCTAGCTAAGGGTTAACGATTGTATTCAGCCATTAATTCCAGTTCACACAGCACAGTCCATCAAAAACACTCAGCATCATTAGCCAACATCAGAAACAGCTGCAAGTACTTTTATTACTTTACTGTAATTAGTAGGATTCGGGTTCCTAATAAACTCCTCTCTGTAAACTAATTGTCCAGAGTAATCATTTTATAGAGCACTGTTTGGTGTGAAGTGATTTGTCTCATTTACTGGGCAGATGGAATAACAAATTCACACAGAGCCGAGAGCGGAGACTTCAGTGGGGAAATCTCAGTCCTTGGTTCTCAGCTCAGGAAATTTGTGTTTCCAGATCAATTATCTGTGTCTGAGTGTTTCTCGTCTGTGCAGTTACCATGAGATGTCTGAGGCTGTGACCAGTATTGTATAATGCTCCCCCCCATGTGTATCCTCTTGTATCGGTACTGTATAATACTGGTCACAGTGTATTCTCTTCTGCCGGTACTGTATAATGTTCCCCCACATGTATATCCTCTTCTACCGGTATTGTACAATGTTCATCCACATGTGGTGTATCCTCTTCTACCGGTACTGTACAATGTTCATCCACATGTATATCCTCTTCTACCGGTATTGTATAATGTTCCCCCACATGTGTATCCTCTTCTTCTACCGGTATTTTATAATGTTCCCCCACATCTGTATCCTCTTCTACCGATATTGTATAATGTTCTCCCACATCTGTATCCTCTTCTATCGGTATTGTATAATGTTCCCCCACATGTGTATCCTCTTCTTCTACCAGTATTGTATAATGTCCCCTCACATGTGTATCCTCTTCTTCTACCGCTATTGTATAATGTTCCCCCCCATGTGTATCCTCTTCTTCTACCGGTATTGTATAATGTTCTCCCACATCTGTATCCTCTTCTTCTACCGGTATTGTATAATGTTCCCCCACATGTGTATCCTCTTCTTCTACCGGTATTGTTTAATGTCCCCTCACATGTGTATCCTCTTCTTCTACCGCTGTTGTATAATGTTCCCCCCCATGTGTATCCTCTTCTTCTACCGGTATTGTATAATGTTCTCCCACATCTGTATCCTCTTCTTCTACCGGTATTGTATAATGTTCCCCCACATGTGTGTCCTCTTCTTCTACCAGTATTGTATAATGTTCCCCCACATGTGTATCCTCTTCTTCTACCGGTATTGTTTAATACACGTATACATACATACATTTGGAAGGGATACATCTTCCTGATCCCTATACATGTAAGGGATACATCTGACTTGTGGGATAGGGATTAACCCGCTCATTTTTGGCCTTTGTCATTAGTTTTTGTTTTTTTCATTTCAGTGTCCAGAAACTGAGTGAATTTTTCTCCAGTGAAGAGATTGGGGAAGAATCGGATCAGTTCCTCGAGTCCCTGAAATCTGGAGTCCAGAACAAGTACCAGGCAGTTGTAAGTCACACACAAGAGTGCCCGGGTCCCACTGTTTCATCTCATGTCTATCTCACTGTCTGCCCATGCCTGCTGCCTGTTCCCTGCCTTTAACAAGCCCCTGTGCCAGTCCTGTTCACCCGTCTTTCTGCTCTCACAGCCCCTCAAAGTTGTTAACCGTAAGCGACCGGGCCGGGATGACTGGAACAATTACAGCGGTCAGCAGAGGAGAGCCAATGTCCAATCAGAAGGACTTGATTATTGTATAAAGGTGAAGTCCAGGTTTCCAGTAGGTCTTGGGGAGTATATCTGTCCCCCCCATACAATTATATGTACTACATGAGGGGGTTACATCTGACTGTCCCCACCCATACATGTATATGTACTACCTGAGGGAGGTTACATCTGACTGTCCCACACATACATGTATATGTACTACCTGAGGGAGGTTACATCTGACTGTCCCACCCATACATGTATATGTACTACCTGAGGGAGGTCACCTCTGACTGTCCCCACCCATACATGTATATGTACTACCTGAGGGAGGTTACATCTGACTGTCCCCACCCATACATGTATATGTACTACCTGAGAGAGGTTACATCTGACTGTCCCCACCCATACATGTATATGTACTACATGAGGGAGGTCACCTCTGACTGTCCCCACCCATACATGTATATGTACTACCTGAGGGAGGTTACATCTGACTGTCCCCACCCATACATGTATATGTACTACCTGAGGGAGGTTACATCTGACTGTCCCCACCCATACATGTATATGTACTACCTGAGGGAGGGTACATCTGACTGTCCCCACACATACATGTATATGTACTACCTGAGGGAGGTTACATCTGACTGTCCCACACATACATGTATATGTACTACCTGAGGGAGGTTACATCTGACTGTCCCCATCCATACATGTATATGTACTACCTGAGGGAGGTTACATCTGACTGTCCCCACCCATACATGTATATGTACTACCTGAAGGAGGTTATATCTGACTGTCCACCCATACACGTACATGTATATGTACTACCTGAGGGAGGTTACATCTGACTGTCCCACACATACATGTATATGTACTACCTGAGGGAGGTTACATCTGACTGTCCCACACATACATGTATATGTACTACCTGACCTGAGGGAGGTTACATCTGACTGTCCCCATCCATACATGTATATGTACTACCTGAGGGAGGTTACATCTGACTGTCCCCATCCATACATGTATATGTAATACCTGAGGGAGGTTACATCTGACTGTCCCACACATACATGTATATGTACTACCTGAGGGAGGTTACATCTGACTGTCCCACCCATACACGTATATGTACTACCTGAGGGAGGTTACATCTGACTGTCCCCATCCATACATGTATATGTACTACCTGAGGGAGGTTACATCTGACTGTCCCCATCCATACATGTATATGTACTACCTGAGGGAGGTTACATCTGACTGTCCCACCCATACATGTATATGTACTACCTGAGGGAGGTTACATCTGACTGTCCCACCCATACACGTATATGTACTACCTGAGGGAGGTTACATCTGACTGTCCCCATCCATACATGTATATGTACTACCTGAGGGAGGTTACATCTGACTGTCCCACCCATACATGTATATGTACTACCTGAGGGAGGTTACATCTGACTGTCCCACCCATACATGTATATGTACTACCTGAGGGAGGTTACATCTGACTGTCCCCACCCATGCATGCATATGTACTACCTGAGGGAGGTTACATCTGACTGTCCCCACCCATACATGTATATGTACTACCTGAGGGAGGTTACATCTGACTGTCCCCATCCATACATGTATATGTACTACCTGAGAGAGGTTACATCTGACTGTCCCACCCATACATGTATATGTATTACCTGAGGGAGGTTACATCTGACTGTCCCACCCATACATGTATATGTACTACCTGAGGGAGGTTACATCTGACTGTCCCCACCCATGCATGCATATGTACTACCTGAAGGAGGTTACATCTGACTGTCCCACCCATACATGTATATGTACTACCTGAGGGAGGTTACATCTGACTGTCCCATCCATACATGTATATGTACTACCTGAGGGAGGTTACATCTGACTGTCCCCACCCATACATGTATATGTACTACCTGAAGGAGGTTATATCTGACTGTCCACCCATACACGTACATGTATATGTACTACCTGAGGGAGGTTACATCTGAGTGTCCCCACACATACATGTATATGTACTACCTGAGGGAGGTTACATCTGACTGTCCCACACATACATGTATATGTACTACCTGAGGGAGGTTACATCTGACTGTCCCCATCCATACATGTATATGTACTACCTGAGAGAGGTTACATCTGACTGA